>VYZT01056779.1:11377-38062 GCA_013400735.1 Pomatostomus ruficeps | reverse complement strand
AGAGAAGGGGCTTGACCTGGAGGAGAATTACATCACCACTTGTGCCCATAATTGGTGCTTTTCATCAATTATAATTTCCTAAAACCTGTAAAACTGTGTGCACCCCTGTGGGGCTGGGCTTTTGTGGATGCTCTTCCATCACTGCCCCTGGAGGCCTCCAAAGAAAGATCCACTTTTCTATTCCCTCCTTTTCTAAAAGCTCTGTCAAGTTTCATTTCCAGACTGGGAAGAAGACAACACCAGGCGCTCCCAGCCTCAGTCCAAAATGCAAAACCAGCACAGGGAAAGAATTATGGAAATGGATTCACTCGTGTGAAGTCATTTCAGGTTGCATTAATCACATTGAGCAGACTTAATTGGTCTCTCTTAAAAATTAAAGGTTAAGTGCATTATTTCCCTGAAGTGAGCACAAACTATTGATTACCTTCAATTTGAAAATGGATTCTGTTATTTTTTATATTTTACATATATTAAGATTCTTCCTTTTGAAAGCTTCAAGGAGATCTACTTTAGATAAGACATCTCTACCATCATATCCCTGCCCAGTTCGTGGCCTCTGTAATTGAGAATTTAAAGGACTTCAGAAACAAAAAGTTGTCAGTTTGATCTTACACACAGTGCTTATTTAAGACTGAATTTGCATTTTTCCTTTACTCTCCTTTTGTCAATACCAAGTTACGTTCTCAAAAGTTACAATAAATAACTTTTATTATTGTGTAGATGAATCGACAATACTACTCGCAGTGTTCTTTTCCTTAAAAACATATCAATGGGACTGGAAAAATTCTAATTATGACCTTTAACACACATCTAACCACGCTGTTTGCTCCCTGTGAGCACTTTGCAGATTCCAACTTAAAAGAAAAAAAAAAAAAAACCAGGTGCCTGCAGAAATGCTAAAAGTCATTTGTGAAACTTGGATGTCCTTGACTTACTTTAGTCATGTTCAGGGACAGAATGAAAAATTAGTATTTCCTCTAGAGGGCTTCAGGATCTGCATTATTCCCCAAGTCAGAGTTGCGCTGCACGGAGAGGCTGCACCAGTGAGGGTCAGAGAGGCTCCTCGCTGCTCTGGTGGCTCCCGCTTTGGGGGAAAATCCTCACAATTAGGGAAGTGCAGAGGTCAGAGCCTGACGGTCCTACCATGGTTGGTGTCCTCACCTCCCAATGCCACTCTGAGAATCCAGAACTGGTGGTTATGAGAGTATTTTTTATGGAAATNCATACTAACATGAATTTAAAATTTAAAAAGTATCTAAAGTAATGCATATATGAAAACTCATACATCAAATAAATTATTATCACATTACAATTATTTTTAATTTTTCCTGTAAGCTTGTATTGTGATAATCCTGCTAACCAAGTTTCTGATGCAAAACTTATACACCAATATAAAACTTAACTGAAGTTTGGGACTTCAAACCTGATCATTTTACCATCTCCATGGTTCCCTCTCTGCCACCAAAAATCCTAGGCTTGATCAGCCAGGATATTCTGCCCTACATTCTGTCATTCTCCTCTATTTTTGTGCAAAACTTTGTTCTTTCAATGCCTACCTTACTCCTGAGCCACTCTAACTCACTGCCTCTCAGCAGCTCCTACTTTTCTCGTGTCTGATGTGTCAACCACACTTCTAAATACGACATGAGGAGGAGTTGCAAAGACACTGGAAGCGAGAAGGGAGGCAAAGGGGATGGAGCTACAACCACTGAATCCAGGATTTCCCTGAAGGAAGGGGCCTGATCAGCTTCAAATCCCTGAAAAACTCCTGAAGGAAAGAGGAGTCTGAGGTCCCTGACGGTTACAACTCCCTGCAGCAAGGTTTTAAAAATGTATTTCAGACACAGCACAACAAACGAGTCCATTTCCAACAGACTCAGAGTGTTTTAGTCCCAGGTGCCTCTGGGGGTTCTTTTTACAGAAATATGAGGAAGGGAAGGTGCAGGAAACTGAAAGCTGTCGATGAAACGAAAATGACAGCAAGTTAATTTTGAGATCTTGCATTAGGAATTAAGAAGCCACCAATTAAATCCTTGGCAGTTACAGGAAATCTCTTTGAGATTCACCTCGAGCAGCACTCCCGGGCACAGGATGGGATTTTTGGGGACAGTCCTGTGCAGGGCCAGGAGCTGGACTTGCTGATCCTGGTGGGTCCCTTCCAACTCCACACATCCTGTGATTGTTCCATTTCATCCCTGAAACAGCTGCCAGCCCGTACAGCTCTCCAAACCAAGCACGTTTGCTTTTAAAATAGAGGTTTACTGAGATTTATCTCCCGTTTGATGTTTGTCAGATAATTGTGATCTGTGGAAATCACAACTGAAACTAAAGTTACCACTGAAAGGTCTCCCCTTCCATGGAAAAGACTGCTGGACACAAACACATCTGAAAAAGAGATTTTTATGAATTCTGGTGAGATCATGAGGATCCTATCCTTGGCAGGAGTCATTCTTTAATGCAGGAAGCACTGCGGCGATGATTTGTGAGAGGGTGGCCGTGGTTCAACCAAGCCCTTAAGTGCCTGCCTCGCTTCCCCGTCAAACGCTAATCCCCCGATTGATTTCACGGGAATATTCACGATTCCAATCAGACCGGAGTGCTTTGCTGGAGCCCAGCCAGAGCAGAGCGGGGCCGGGCCCACGCTGCCCACAGAGTTGGAGAGGCTCCCATCCAATTTCACAGATCGAAATCCATTCTCTGGAAGGACATCCCACAGAAAATTGATACCTCACTCCGATCCTCCTCCACTTTGAAAAATGCCCTGCAGGAATTAACCGCTCCCCTGGTAGTTCCTGGTACACACGAGTGCCAATTGCCTCAGGAAAGATGTTTTTTGGTAGCGTATTTACGTCTTCCAGAACTGAGCATTGCAGCACTCCCAATGTTTTTCCACTCCAGGAACTTGATGTGATGTGATTTAACACCTGCCTGTGAAGGGATTACAGTCCTTGCAATTCTGGTGGGTTACTGGTTGAAGAAAGGGATAAATACTAAATAAAATTTATCATTCCATCTCATAATTTATTCATTGTCTTCCTCTGTCATACCCTTTGGATAGTTCTTTTAGAAATTTGTTAAAAAACCCTTTAAAATTGTCCATAAACATTAGTTTACTCACAAAAATCTAACCTTTTAGGCACTCACGGCTGTGGTTTTTCAGTGGAATGAGAAAAAAAACCCCAAAACATCAGGGGGTGAAAATATGGGAACAGTGGTCACATTTCCAAGTGAAGTTATTGCCCACAAAGAGATGATGACAAAAAATTCCTCCAGCCCGTGACTGATGGTCGGGTCAGCTCTGGAGACCCGGAGCCAGCGAGGAGCCAGGAGAGGTGGACGTGTCCTGCTGGGCACTTTTCAGCCCAGGGCCAGCAGGGTGAGACAGAGACATGAAAGAAATTCCCATTTCCATTTTTCCTGGACAAGTCTGTCTTTGCAAGGTCAGGTTGGTAAAAACACCGAGTCCGAACTGAAATCAAAGAGATTTGGCTCTACATAGGGAAAGACAAAAGGTCAAAAGAAGTTTCTTTCCCTTGGATTGAAGGAAAACTCCTTGGAGACCTGGCTGATAACAACTGGTCCCCAAATGGATGTTCTTTTCCTCAGATTTGTGATTAAAGACCTTCAAAAGGTGCTCAGCTCCCTCCTCCTCTCCTTTTAGAGCCAGGAGGAGAGCGTTCCATAAATTCCAGTGCCTCCAAATGAAGTGCTCACCCAGGTTTGAACAGGCAATCCAGTGGTGGAGCTCATCAGGGGACAACTCAAGGCATTTTCCCCTCCCTTTCTGCAGCTATAAATGCCCAATCCAACTCCAAATTTTATAGAAATGTTCTTACAAGGACTCACTCTATGCCACTCCAGTTCTATTACAAAATTGTCTTTTTAAAAGGGTGCTAACTAGGCTGAAAGCAACCTGTAACGAGCTTATTTTGCATGTTGGGAAAATTTCACGTTCCTTTGTCAAACAGGTTGTTGCATCTTGCTACTACAAAGTTGGCAATCGTGCTGTATTTTGGATATACTGTGAACACATTCTGATTGGGCTCTGGCAGGCTCCCAGTTAAGCTGAATCACAATGAATGCCAACAACACATTACAATTTCTTTCAGCAAACACGAGGCACGGCTCTCAGGCAAGCAGCCATATGCCATGTTCTGACACTCCTCGCTTGCAGCCCAGAGAGCTGAATTTAGCTGTTGCTGAGGATGGGAAAAAAAAGACAAGACAGTCAAGGGATCTCCTCTTAGACGTAAAAAAAGCTGAATTTGTCTCATTTCAGACAGAGATCTGTATGAAAAGGCACCTGGAGCAAGGGAATTCCATTTCCAGGGCCTGGGGACAGCAGGGATGTGGGGTCTGTGCTGAGGGGAGCAGAGGGATTGGTTTCTCTGGTCATGCACTCATTTCAAAGCTGCTGCAAACACCACCAAACCCTGCTGGAGACATCGGGCCTGCCAGTCTGAGCAGGGGCTTCAGACCAAAGCAAAGCCCCTTGGAGAATAGAGAAATGTATTTTAGAGAGAATTTTAGTTAAAAATGCACCAGGAAGAACCAGGCTAGGCAGAGGCACAGGCAGAATTCAGAGTTCACCCCTTGGTGAGGCTCTCATTCCTCACAATGAATATGGATGCTGTTAATCTCTTTAAACCTCACAGAAATGACAGCTCTCTCCTTTGAAGCCTGTCCAACAGAGAAAACACAATGGGAGAGAGAAAATTCACCTAAAAAAAAACCAAAAAAAGGGGAATATTTTCCAGGCTGGAGCACACTTCCACAGCTGCAATCACCCTCCTGCTGGATAGGGTGGTGGTGCTGCTCTCCAGCTCTCGCCTGCACATTCTGAGGCACTTCCTCTGTTAGCAGAGCTCAGATCTCATCACAATTCCCTGTTTCACAGGTAGGAAAACCGAACCAGGGAGAAGTAAAGCAATTTTCATCAAATCGCACCAAAGAGCAGCAGGAGAACTAGAAACGGGCCCCGTGTCTGCTCACAGCTTTCATGCATGGGCTTAATTAACTGGGAAAAATTAGAATCTTCTCTAAGCAGAAGTGAAAGGCAGCTCACACACTACCTGATCCTCCAGCAAAATATTCACGGGCTCTGAGGGAATAAAGGAAAATTTATCACGTGCACTTCACCCCTTGTTTTCGGAAAAGGATCTCTCAATATTTGCAACAGGCACCGTTCAAGCCACATTTTCCTCTAATGCATTTTAGTTTGCAAGTGCTCATAATCAAAATAAATCCCAAGTACTGCAAATGAGACATGGAAAATTACATCCACTTGGTCTACCACATCTTTATCACATTCTTCATGCCAAAAAATTCAAATTACTCTCTATTATGTATTCACACATTCTGTCGCTTGCTCTTTAACTCCCCTTGTTTTCCCACACATCTCTTGTTCATTTTGCAAATGTTATCTTGGCTTTTTTCAGTTGGATCTTCTGTGCTCCCATTTCTTTTATCCCGGTGCCTCAGTTTCGAGAGCGACCCCTCTGCTTCTCCCATTTGCACCCTGCGGCCTCAGCTCCCCTTTCCCAACCTGCAATTTGTGGAGCCATTTCTGCTGAGGCTCAGCTGAGAGGCTGCTGAGAGCACAGTAATGATGCAGACACGGTGCAATTTGCAGTCCATCCCCTTCTGAGCGATTTTAATTCCACTCCGAGTGTGTGCCATTGCCATTTTTCTCTCCTCCCAATCAGCCATGTCAAAATTCACCCCTTCAAAGGCTTTATTACCAAGTTAATAAACCAAAAATACATTTTACTCCTTATTTGCCCCAATATTTAGATGTGCACTAGCATAACATTTTCCCCACTCCTTGTTTTTCAATTACTTCAGCCCAAAATGTTCTCAGAACTCTCCTACAAGCAGCTCTCCCACTGCAGTGGATCTCAGGTTCTGTGTCTCCACATGGTCTCAAACTCTGACGGGTCCATGGAAGAGTCAACTTCCAACTGGAGTAAAAAAATAAACCTCAGAAACCCTTCAGGCACACGTACAGCTGCAATACCTCATAAATACACGAAGCACCTCACAGTGTTTCCCAAACTGAAAGCCAGCATGGACTACAAGGTGAGGAATTCTCATTTCTGTCTCATTGCACGCACAAAGCAGGGATGAGCTCTGAACCGTCCACCAGGATGGAAACCAGCTCAGATTGTCACACCCAGCTCTAGTGCAAATCCTGCCTTGTCAGGAGCACAGACCAGAACGTGACTGTTGATGTGAAATTCCACCCTGCTGTGTGTCAGAGCATCAGAGCTCAGCTGAAAGATTCCTCATTCCAGGGGCACCCTCCAGGAAATCTCCTGTGGTTTCACCCTGCTCATCTCTCAATCTCTGATGGGTCCATGGAAGAGTCAACTTCCAGCTTCCAACTGGAGTAAAAAAATAAACCTCAGAAACCCTTCAGGCACACGTACAGCTGCAATACCTCATAAACACACGAAGCACCTCACAATGTTTCCCAAACTGAAAGCCAGCATGGACTACAAGATTTTAGTTTCTAGTTCCTGTCTCATTGCACACACAAAGCAGGGATGAGCTCTGAACCGTCCACCAGGATGGAAACCAGCTCAGATTGTCACACCCAGCTCTAGTGCAAATCCTGCCTTGTCAGGAGCACAGACCAGAACGTGACTGTTGATGTGAAATTCCACCCTGCTGTGTGTCAGAGCATCAGAGCTCAGCTGAAAGATTCCTCATTCCAGGGGCACCCTCCAGGAAATCTCCTGTGGTTTCACCCTGCTCACCTCAAGGACAGCAACTGCTAAAGGTGTCAGCAAGGGCTGCTTGGAACTTTAAATTATTTTATTTGCTGCTGGATTTGCTGCTAGACCTTGGATTTAAAGGTAGAAACTGATGAAAAGTTGCCTCAAATTTGCACTCATCTCCCAGTCCCATTTTGTGAAGTCTCACTCACACATAAATTCCTTTCCTCCTTCAGCCTCTCTCTCCTTGGCCTTTAATCACTCAGTCCTTTTTCATCCTAAGCAGCCTTTGCTTCCCTCTCCCTTGAAAAACATCAAGTCCCACTGGGAATCCACCTCCAAACCCTTTATAGCTCCTCCACCACTTCACCCTCCGAGTTTCATGACGTTATTTCCCCTTTTCCCTGCCTTTTCAAAACTAGCTTCTTTCGCATTCCACCCCAACTGCTGCCTTTCATTCCCATAGCCACGGCAGGCAGGGTGTGCTCATGAAACACATTAAGAATAAACTTAAAAGGCTGCATCAATAAAAAGGCTGAAATATTGTCTGAGGAGATCTGTGGGACTGAGAACTCAACAGCAGGAAATGAATGAAATGCAGGAATACACCAGGTCCTGCCGTCTGGGGACTATGAACAGATCACTGCTGCTGTGAGGAGAGTCCTCAGCGCAGGGAAAAAAGAGAAAGCAAAAGAAGAGGAGTGGGAGAGGGAAGAACCTGAGCACTCCGAGAGGACTCCTGACAGCGCTAAGAGGGGCTGTGAGGAAGGGAAATACAAAGCTCAAGTGAATTGGGAGATAAATTTTTCATATTTTAATTTACTCCTACTAAAATTAATTAAAAATCTGTGGTGATTTCCTCCTTTTCTATTATAAATCTGTCAAAGTTTCCTTAATAATCCATTTTATGGCTGCTAAGTAAAACCACTCTGCTCAGTTTTTGCCACATATAAATGACTTGAGGCACATCCTACAAGCTGATTGTTTAATTATTTTATATTTGTTCTTTTTATTTTAAAGGTCTGGAATGCCGTATTGGATTGTCTTTTAACTCAGCCCACAAGAGGTGTTACCTGTCCATGATTTATCCCTTTTCTGGTTCCTCCTTCCCTAAAAACCACCCCACCTAGAGTGGCCAAAGCAGAGGGGAGGGAGAGATTAATCTTCCTCTCCCACCCACCGACACAAGAATTAGCCGCAGACTCATCTTGCTTAATTAATTTTTGTAAAAGGATGCAAAACTTCAAATAAGATCTTAAAGGTCACCATCAAATCGGCAGAGCAGCTTTCTCTCAGCACCACTCACAAAAATTAGTTCCCACTTCCAGGTGGTTTGTGCAATGCATCCTGCTCCGTCAGCGTTTTTTAGACCCTCGTTTCCCAGAAAATAAATGAAAAACACAAGAAATAAATATGTAAATTGCAAGGAAAAAATGTAAATCACAAGAAAAAAAAGGAAATCACAAGAAAAAAAAAGGAAATCACAAGGGAAAAAAAGGAAATCACAAGGAAAAAAAGGAAATCACAAGGGAAATAAGGAAATCACAAGGGAAAAAAGGAAATCACAAGGGAAAAAAGGAAATCACAAGGGAAAAAAGGAAATCACAAGGGAAAAAAAGGAAATCACAAGGGAAAAAAAGGAAATCACAAGGGAAAATAAAGGAAAGCACAAGGGAAAATAAAGGAAATCACAAGGAAAAGAAGGAAATCACAAGGAAAAAAATGAAATCACAAGGAAAAAAAAGGAAATCACAAGGAAAAAAAAGGAAATCACAAGATTTAGATGATCATGTTGAGGGTGCTCTGATTTTCTCCTCAGCTCACGGCAATTCTGATTTCAGGATTTATCACAAACCACTGGGTTTACATCAAGGAAACTTCCTTGGAAAAAAACCCGAGGAGGAGGAATGGCAGCACTGCTGGCAGAACCTCGAGTGTGACGGATCAACAGATTTTTCTCGATGTCAGACCCATCCACGGGGAAAATAATAAAGTGGGGCTGTGTACGAGGAGAGAGGGATCCCACAGGGACGGGTCCTTTCCCTGCTGCATCCGTCCCTACAAGGTTCCCGAAGAGTTTTCCTCTGCCTTGGCAGCTCTCGAGTGCCTGAGGAGCTGTTTAATTCGCTGCCTCCGAACTGAGCAGACCTGAGCCACCAGTGTGAGTCGCCAGGGTAATTTCTGGGCACTTTTTCACATCACATCACATTAACGCGGTGTGAAATTGGCTGTTGTCACGTTTACCAATTTATCAGATCACCAAAGTTATCACGTTTTTCTAGCAGGCTTGCAGTGCTGGTTGCATAACACGGAGTGATTTGCTGTTACCTCAGAGTTTATTTAACTTCCACAGAAGATTTTTCCGGCCTGGGAAACTTCATGCACAACTATTAAGTCTATAAATACCACAAGTTTGTTAACAAAAGTGGATCTGAATGCAAAATGATTCACACAAACGTGCAGTTTTGCCGTGGAAGGATAAACACAGCAAGGTGTGAGTGTAAAGAACTAGAATTGGAAGAAGTAACCAATAATTAGAAAGGGTTGTGTTTAATTGTTGTCTAAAAAAAGCTTGGAGCTGTGTGAAAGTTACTTCAAAATTTGATATAAATTTTTTTTTCCCAAAAACTCATTCATCCTCAGGTCTTATACACTAAAAAATAATCAGTACACAAACTGTTCCTTTCAATACACACGATTTTCAGCCACGAGGTTACACATTAAAGTCCCAAACACACAAATATTTCAAGGAGCAAGGTTTGAACATAAGTTTTAGTGTAACGCTTAGATCAAATACAAAATTAAAATTTCAGATTCATTTTCCAAGGGAAAGAGCCTCCTTTTGGTGTTCTCACGAATGAGGCAGGGATGGAACAAGCCCTTATTTAGTGAATTCTGACAGCCCTCAGCTGCGACCAAACTCGGTCTATAAAAATTAAGGGAATCTTACTGAGCTGAGAGAGGAATTGCCTCTCACATCACAGTTGGGTGTGAGATACCCTCAGCTGGCTCCAGGGTGCCTCTGCCCCCTCAGCTCCCACAGAAAACTCTGATTTAGAGGCAACAAGCCCGTTTATAAAAGCCTTATTGACTCTTCCCAACGTTCCATATTTTTCCATGTAAATCTCAATTCTGAGCAGCAGTTCCTTCCAAACTCGCCTAGCAGGGAAATCAGATTTATTTCTCCGCTGTGCCTCGCTCACGTGATGATTCCTTTTAAAGATTTATACCTCATTTGCAATCTCCTGTCCCTCTGGAGCTGGGACTGGCTCGAATAGAAGTTTTGTAGCTGTTATCTCACATTTGAGGCTTTGTTGCATTTTGTTTGTTTTAGTTTAGGACTTTGAGAATCCCTTTAGTGGAACAGCTGGACCAAGCTCTCGTTGCCCCCCAATTTATGACACTCCATTTGGGACAATGATCCCAACACCTTTCCTGCAAAAAGGATTCTCCTGATCTCCCCTAGCAAGGAGTTCTTCATTTTACGTTGTATTTCCAACCCAGCAGGCCAAAGACAAACGGTGCTGTGTGTAATACGGTTTAACAGAAGAGCACAGAATGCTCAAATTAGGCAATTACTGGTAAAGCAGTCCTGATGAATATCGTGCTTGAACTCAATCAGGTTCTTTTCCCGATATTTTTCCTCTGCTGTGTACAGGCCTCAGCTTCCTAATAGATGTAGATATCCAGGGATAGAAACGAATCATTAGCAGACAAATTAAGCTCCTTATCAAAATGAAACTCCATTGTTAACAGATGAAAAATGAATAAATCCAATGGCTGCAGAAAGAAAATCCAATCAGGGCTCATCTGCACCCCGTCAGCTCCTGTCACAGTATTTTGTTCCTGGTAACTCACTCTCGCCAATTATTTTGTACCTGCATGGATTTCCCTCCCTCTAAAGCAATTCCAGGGTTCAGCTATGCAACTTAATTTCCGAATTAGTGGTTTCCAGGGAATGTGTCAGCAGAGTAATTGGCTGAGAGAAAAGAACGGGGGGAAAGGGAAGCTGGGAACCTTCCTGGAAAACAGCGAGGGCAATACCTGGAAAACAGCGAGAACATGAAGTGATAGGGAATTAAACAGAGCCTGAAATTCAGGTACAATGCTCACCCTGGATGCTGAGCTTGTTTGTGGTTGTTTGTTCCAGTGACAGAACGAGGGGGAGGAGGGAGGCAGAGGCATCGGAGCAAGAGCACACCTGGAGCTCTCCCCAGGCCCAAATCCAGCTGTTTAGAGGTTTCCAAACTTTGCTTTAAACACCAAGAGCCCCATGCAGGTGACAGCAGCCCCTGGGACAGAGCAGGGCAGCCTGCAGGGATCAGGCAGCAGTGACTCTGCTACCAGAGTCCTGTTGTCCAGCAGCCACTCAAGTTTTCCAGCAAGCAAGGAGAGAGTCCAACATTTAAACAGAAATTTAGCAAACCAAAGCATTGAGCTTTTCTGCCCTCAGAGGTTTTACAATATTTTGCAATATGGACTGTAACAGAACTCGAAAACTGAGGGCTGAAGGTGTGTTGTCTTGAACAATTGTTCATTTTCTTTTTTTTTCTTTTTAATGGTAAAAGGGTGAGATGTTGCCCCGAGTTTTGCAGTTTCTCAGTGTTTCTCTTTACTGTAAATACTTTCTCACACTTCTTCTGTAAACATGGCCATGGTTTCCTAACAACTATCTATGTTTTGCTAACAGTCTGTGTTGTTTATCAATTTGCTATACTGGGTGGAAAAATATGATAGATTGATGCTTTGGCCAATGGAATTGAGAGGTGGTCATTTCTACCTCCAATCCACGGTGATTTGTAAAAACATATAAATAAAGGCAGACGGTTCTGCCCTCTCTCTCTCTTTTTGCCCTCTCCGTTTGCTGTCTCTGTGTGGTCCTTTATTTGGTTCTCCTTTGGGCTCCTCGGCCTAGCCGGCCTGACCCAGTGCTACAAAGGTGAAGGTGGGACCCAGCCTCTGCAGAGGTTTGGGAAGGGGCTTCTCTGTGAGCCCAGTTAAACCACAGAAGGGAAGGTCCCTGCAGCTGGGAAAAGCCTCAGAACCCTGCAGGGCTTTGAAGTCGCCCTCTCTGTGGGATCAGGGCTATGAGATCTCTGCAGAGCCTTTATTTGGGTGCTCTGGTGTCCCACACAAGACGCTGGACTTTTCCAAGCCCAGTTCCATGTGTGTGGCAGCAGGACAGGCACGGGAGAGGAGGGCAGAGGGTGGGATGGTGCCCACACAGCCCAGCTCCATCACAGGATGGAAGAACCACAGCAGCTGCTCAGAAAGGAGGAAAAAGGAATCCTGCTCTGCCCACCAAGATCCCTTTTTCCTCAGAGCAAACAGGAAGAGCAGGGGGCACCTCAACAAAAAGGAGCTTCTGCTGCTGATGTGAACCTGGGATAAGCCTCGAAATGTTGGTTTAAAAAGAAAAAGCTTTTCTAAAACTGAGAAAACACCTCTTGCTCCTTGCCTGGCACTGAAATGAATCCCAGCACTGGGAAGAACACGCGGATTTGCCAGCTGTGGTCACCACTTCCCTGCCACGTTGTGATGGCTTCCAGTGGCTCATCTGAAATCTCAGCTTTTTCACTCAGATTTTACCCTCCTGCAATTCCCAGCCTTTGAGCTGGAGCTGCAGGAATGCTGTGACACCACAGCTCCTTCCTGACTCAGCCCTGGGCTTCAGTGGGGCCTTCCCTTCTCCTGGCAAAACCAAAGTAATAAAGTGCAAATTCATGCTGCCACCATTTCCTTCTTTAAAAATAAATATATATATAGATACAAAAAGAATTTATGATAACACACTAATAAACATCACTTTGTTGACCCACAGCTGATCTATAAAAGGAATTAAGTGAAAAATTGAAAGGCGATCACCACAGAGTGGAAAGTAAAATATACAGGCATGGGTGGGATAGCATCTGGGAGAGGCCTGTGGCCATCACACTGTTATTCGAAGTGTTATTAATGTGAGTGAAATCTTCATGCCAGGATTGTCCTTATCTGCCTGTGAAATTCACGGTGTTCTGTGAGAAAAGCACCAATTCTCCATGCTCAGCTTTCCCAATCTCCCACTGAAAACTCCTGCAAGTCAGCCATCCAGGAGCCTGAAAAGGCCTTTCCTTGGGCTGTCTCGGATGGAAAGAAAGGGAATAGCAAAAAAGGATATAAAGAAAAAAAGAAAAAAGAAGCTGTCTTTTCATGCCTGGTTCACTTCAACC
This sequence comes from Pomatostomus ruficeps, assembly GCA_013400735.1. Taxonomy (NCBI): domain Eukaryota; kingdom Metazoa; phylum Chordata; class Aves; order Passeriformes; family Timaliidae; genus Pomatostomus; species Pomatostomus ruficeps. Next base: position 25,137 of record VYZT01056779.1, on the reverse strand, counting down.
CTGAATTTGCTCATTTTCATGAAAGGCAAAATACCTGAGTGAAAGGCAGTGCTTGGCTCAGTAGGAGAGGGAATGAACACCTTCATGTTCAGGGCTTTGAAAGGCCTGTCCCTCACTTTTACAAATATTTCAACCCTGCCACCTACAATATTACAAAGCATTTACAGCTCCACAGCATTTCCAATTCACTGGATTTATTTACTTTTTCTATTTTCCCAAAAAGTCTCTCCCACAAACAGGTCCCGTCTCCAAAACAACACACTCAGCTGGAAAAACACGGCGGAGCACGAAGGCCACCGCTTCTTTGTGTATATTATTTCCATAATGTTATTTTAAGCAAAGTAGTTCTTAAAATTACATTTCGCAGCTTAAAAATTTACCAGGCAGTAATTGCTTTTAGCAGCAGACGGAGCAGCCATTAGGATGATTTCAGTGCTGTAATCAACCCAGGCTCTCAGCGCACGGCTCTGCCTGACTCATTCCCCGCACAGACTCCAATCAACTTCCCCAGGAAAGCCAGGGGATTCCTGTCCTGTCGGAGCAGGAATTCTGGGGAGCATCGTGCGGGATTGCGCCTCCAGGAAACGATCCGCTCTGGCCGCGATTGCATCCCCAGAACCTCGCAGAAGGCTCTGATTGCCTTCCCTTCACCACCTTATTCACCTGAGCGAATGGAGAATTTGGGGGGTTTTGCTTCTAAAATGAAGGCAGATCTGAAAAACATCACTGCTGAGAAAACACCACGGATAAAGCTGGAGCCTGTAAGTTTGGGATCTGTACAATATTTGATATGGGATTCAGTCATCGAAATAGGAGCTCAGAGACTTCACACGGAGGTTCTGAGACTCAGCACGGCCGTGGCCAACAGATCCCTCCATGGACAGAGGGGAAAGGAGCCAGGAAATCTCACAGAACTCACACAGCCTCCTGGAAACAGCTGAAAAACACAGCTGAAAACCCCCCAGCTTTGATCCCAAGGGAAGTACTGGGGGTTTTTTTTCAGTGTATTCTAAATTTATAAAAAAATATATACAAATGGAACACTGAAATTTGTCTTAAAAGAGAGAAGCAGGCCAAAGAAGGCCTGGTTTCAGTTATTTGTCTTATTTTATTTTCTCTCTTCCTGCAGTCCCTTCTCCTTTTCCTGTTGGAACTGGATAGGAAATTTACATTATTTACACCTTGTCTTCTTCTGCAGCTGAGTAAAAATCCTCATTTTCACCTTGCGAGCATCTTTAACCCCACTTAATTCCTTTTGTGCATTATTACAATCCTATCAATCTTTTGTTTCCACTGCTTCCTTTGAACCAAGTTTTTGTGTCTCTTCATTATCCCCACCCATTGGCAGGTGATTCATTTTTGAGCCGCAATTACCCCAATTTCTCCCTGCCCTTCATTAAAAGTTTCTGCTGGCATTAAACATCAGACTGCGAATAAAACAGACAGATTCCAGCGTCAGGGTGATTATACTGCACAATCTGGGTCGTTTGGGGGGTTTGAACTTCCCAAAGGATTTTTAGGTGGCCAAACCCATTTGTGGGGCACACTTGGAGAATGGGGGAAATCAAAATCAGATACTCCGGGAAAGGCTTGAGATAGTTCAGTCAGTTCATCTGAGCCCCAGGGTACAAAGCCATGGAAAGACACAGCCTGAGCTCAGATAAATTTATAAAAATGCACTGAATGAAACCGGGGAGGGATTTTGGATGCACCACAGGTGAAGTGGAACTTCAATACTGCCCCCAGGTTTGAGTCCTGCAGTTTTAGGATGCTTAAAAGAAAAATCAGAAAGAAGGAATAAAAGTGACACAGGATTTAGAGGAATGTCCTTAGTTCATCTCCTCAATCCATTCAACTTATGAAAAATGAGATTTGAGTGATCCAGCTCTAATTTATTTGTACCTGTTCAAAGAAAGCAAATACCAGGAACTGAAGCGCTTCCGTTTCAGCGCTGAAGGACGGGGTGAAGATTAAAGCCAGAGAAAAAGATGGAAATGAGCTGCCTCAGAAAACAAACAAACAACAGAACCCTGGGAAGGAGTCAGCAAAGGCTCTTGAACAGAACAACCCCAGACGAGATAAAGGTTGTAAATTCTGGTTCTCGGTATTTTCAAATGGAAAATTCTGCTTTGGGGAAAAGATTTTAGGCCCAGTGCTTTGCAGATGGCAGCACAAAAACCTCATCCTCTGGGAATGCCCTTACTGTGATTCCATCAGCTGTAATATTCATAATATATTGATCACATTAATGCATTACCAATATTTAATATATAAAAATATATATCTTTATGCATTTAAATATTATGTCTAGAGTTGCCAGTCTCAGTTCTTCTCACTGCAGACCTGCAAGAAGATCAAGGCAACTGCTGCAAGCCTTGGGAACAAACTCTGGAAAACCAAAAATGGGAAAAGCTAAAGGAATGTGGAGAATATGTCAGGCACAAAAGAGCAGAGCCAAACAGCTGCTGTGCTCTTACTGGTGCTCTGCAGGTTCTCATTTTATTTTTATGAACATCACCTTGCTCCATCAAGAATCCCCTTTTCTTTTTTTGTCTTCCCTGGCTGAGATCACTTTTGGTTGATCCTAATCCACATTCCAGGAACGCTGTTCCATGGAAATAAAATCTTGCCTGGGGCAGCAAAGCTCTGAACCGAGCAAAGCACAGACCTCAGGTACTCGGGGTAAACCCTGCAGGAGCCTTAAATGTCAAAAATCAGGTGTCTGGCCAGGAAAGGGGAACAGTAGAAATCGGTGAATTTATCACTGTCCATTCAGACAATTTCCACATCCCAGAATAAGTCCCTGGCCCCTGAGCAATGTTTCCATCCAGACTCTGGGATTTTGGTGTCCATGCAGATGTGCTCCCATTTAGCCTCTTTTATAATTATTTGGATAGAGAGGCTGAGCAAACCGGCTGTTCCTCAATATCTCTGTGACTTATTTCTGAAGAAACAAATGGAGGAGGAAGGGGATGGAAAAATAGTAACAGAACAAGATTTTAGGAATTCTCATAGTGCTGAGGTGCGTGTGAGTGCAGTTCAGATTCTGTTAGCATTCCAATAATACTGCTCTGTTCATTGCTTTCCAATATAATCTGGATTTATCCTAAATTCCTTGCAACATTTTTTTTCTCTCACTTTTAAACAAGAGCAAAATGAAGAACAACAGTTTCAAGAATTCAGAACAGCAACACAGAGGTTTTTGGGGGGAAGAAGCTGGCTTCGGGTTTTGCTTGCTTTAATGTTTCTGGGTTGGTTTTTCTTTTGGTTTTTTGACTGAAGTAGAGATCCCTATAAATCCAGTATTTGCTCAGAGTGATGCAGTTTTAGAGCCCTCTAAAAGATTCCGTATCAGGTTAGGACTGGAGCTTGATTTTTTAAGGCAGACTGTAACTGGAATTTTCATTTGCTGACGCAGCAGAAGATTTGAGAGAATTCAGAGTTCCTGGGAGCGCGTTGGCTCTGCTGTAACGAGGGCTGCAGGAACCCTGCAGAACCAGGCAGAGCCAGGCAGGGCCAGGCACATCTCTGGCTAAAAGATTCTGTGCAGCTTTTTCCCTTCATCAGCAAAACCCCTCAAGAGGTCTCTGCCCTCCTGCAGGACTCCTGACCCGGCTGGGCTGGGGAGAGCACGCCTGGAACGGGTTATAAACAGGATTAATGGCGTGATCCTGCCCAAAACCGGCCCTGCAGGAAGGAAAAATGGGGAAAAGGCATTTTCAGCGGGATTCATTCCACAGCCAGCCCTGCACGTGGCTGTTCCCACCACAGTTCGGGAGATGGGGACCTATTGAATTGGATTAGGCTGAATTTAATTAATCTCACCTAAATTAGATTTATCTGAGTGTGTATTAAACTCTGTGTGTTCATCGGGTGGGAAAATGATCATCTTTGCTCTTCAGCAGAGATTTCCGTGTGCACGCCGCAAATCTCCGGGTTACAGTAAGTACTAAAGATGACAAAAATGGAATATTGCTGCGCTTGGGTCCAACAGCTGAACTCTGAGTTTGAGTTATGGAACTAATTACTCAATTGAATTAAATAATACCTATTAAGTTTACTACTGTGTGGAAGCAACTAACTTTTTGTGTGTGAGAAAAACATTTACCACCCAAGCTCCTTAATTAAAGTATCAATAACCATAATCTCCACCTGAAACCTCGTCATCTGTAAAAGTCACCCCTCTCTCATAACCAAGATGCAGAAAAAGCAAATAAAACCAAGCAACGCTGGATTTCTTCGGGCTGTAATAAAATAAAATTAAAACCAACCCAAATCCAAACTTCACAGGCAGAGATTACTTGCAATAAATCCTTATTGTCTAAATAAAAGATAAAAAGCTGGAGAGGGCGCTCGTTTATTCTCTTCCAATGAATTCTTTGAACATTCCCAGTTATAATTTCACTCTCAAACTCTCACTGCTGCAGCTTTTTTGTGGCCTAATTTCAAATGCACGGGCTTGGTGCTAAAGGCACCAATTTTTCATATTTGCCAACAAGATAAAAATGAAACAATGAACAGGAACCCCCCCAAAACCCAAAGGACACATCTGCAGGCAGCCTTGTTTGGGACTGAACACAGCACTAACATCTTTATTTGCTGGGTTTGGCCTCCCTGGGTGTAAAAGGCAAATTTCCCAGCTGAAAGAAGCTCTGGAGTAGGTGAGACTTTGAGGTTTTTCTCAGGATAATCGCAGGTAAGGAGGAAGGTTTGATGAAGAACCTTTGACCTTTCACGAGCACCAGCAAGCCCAGCAATAACTCAGAGCTTTAATCCCCTCTCCTCCATGCACACAAACCCCCCGATCAATCCAACGTATTAAAGCAAATTTTCACAATAAAACTTCCGTCATGGAATGTAAAATAGCAACAGCCAGTGCCTGAGAAGGGGAGCAGCCAAGGATTTCATATTTCAGCCAAAATTTATGAACCACTTTCTTACTATTGAACCAAAAAACTTTCCCAGCGAGTGTCTCAAAGGAAAACAAAACCCAAACCAACGCAACTGGGGGTGAAAGGGTGTTCTGGAGCAGGGCTAGAGAGCCCAGAGTGAAATGAAATCTCTATTTCTCATTAAGACAACAGCCAGTCTGATTGGAAACCTCACATTTTCAACAAAATTCACATTTCTTAGTTGTTATTTAAAATATCTGCTCTGAAACCACTGAGGTTTCTGTAGCATCCGCGTTGCCATGTGTGACCAGAAGAAGGGACCTCCCAAAGCCACGCTCAGCACTGATGAGTGACAGCTCATTAATTAATGCCACACTGACGCACAAAGCAGCAGAAAAACTTTCTCTGGGCAGAGAACAAAGTTCAGGAGTTTTTAGAACTCCAATATTGAACAATTTTCTGTATTGTTAAGGCTCATTTGTTAAAGTTACTGCTTAGTAACACACAGAGCCCTAAGATACTCCTGCCTCAAGCACAGGGCCCACGAGCTTTCACCCACTCCACACCTCACGAATTATGGAGCAGGCTCTTCTACAGTAGCAGATGTTATAGCAGAAATATGCAAAATTATAGACATTGAAAAAAAATTTATAACAGAAGAGGTCCAGGCTAATTGTAAAGAAGAATAAATTATGCATTGTTTATATGCATTAAAGTGACTCATACCCATACGGGCTCTATAAAACAACTCAACTCTGATGTTGTAACCAAAAATAATCCGACATTTCATAGTTTATCCCAAATATTTCTGAGTTACTTTACCCTGTACTTGGTTCGATAGCTGGGACTATCAAACACACCCAAAAGCAATTAAAATAGAAAAACCTGGTGAATATTGCATGTAACACTTGACAGAACATACCTGGTTTCTTCTTTAAACATCCTGAGGACCAAACTCCTGCTTGTGAGCCCGGCTGAGCATCCACAGAACACAAAACACATTCCCCAGCGGTCTCAAACTCACTGACACGATTTTTATGATCGTGCAGTGCTCTACTAGAACGAAACAGGGCTTTTTAAAAAGTATTAATTAAAAAAAGAATTCTGGAACTGCTTTCCAAGCATCATTTTTAGTACCAGAAGTAGCTTTATGTTTAGAAATCAGAATTTCTATAATATAAATGTTTAGGGCGTGGTGCTCCAAGCTCATAAAAACCCTGATCTAGACAAGAAGTTCCAACAACCAAACTCTTCACTCCTCTAAAGAGGGGGATTGCCTGAATTTATCCTCTCAAAGCAGGATATGAGGCAGAGGCTCATAATGGAGACAAAAGCCTGCACCTGAGGAAGGCCAGGCCCTCACTTCTCTTCCAGCTGAGGTTCCTCCAGCTGATCTGAGGGGAGGATTTCATCACCAGCTCATCATCTTTCATGATTAAACAGGAATCCAGAAATTACAGCCCAACTTTCGCAGAAGTGGGTTCATCAACCTGAGGATCAGCTTCCTGTTCTGGCATTAGCGAGCTCATTATTGGCACTTCCCGAATACATTTCCCTCTTCACAGCGATCTAAAACCGGCTCCTTGCATCAGCCCTGCAGCCACAGCCCCAAAGCTGCCTGCAAACCAGCTTTTGAAAACCCACAGGAACCCCCTGAGCCCCCAAACACCCAGCCAAGAACTCAGCAGCAGGAGGGAAGAATTTGCTGTATTAAAACAAATCCAGGCTCAGCTCCGTGTGTGAATAAACCCAGAAAAGAGCAATGTGACACCCAGTGAAGCCTTGCTGGATTCCACATCCTGCTCCCCGTTCTGGAGGGAAATGCGGCATAAACATAAACACGGAGCTCTCCAAAGGATGATTTTTTGCAGCTTGTGCATTAAAAATAACGTCCAGCAGAGTCCTTCAGCTCTGGAACCAAACGCCGGGGGAATTTGCCAAAACTGCCTGCAGATGCCTGCTGGCCAGGCTGCCCCAAACTGGAGTTCACGCAGCCCAGAAAAATCCGTTCCACAGGACCCCTCTGTGGAATGGATTTTTGGGGGATGGAATGGATGCTTGGGGGAGATGCCAGAGCTCCCTGCACCGTTGGTGTTTCGCTCCTAAATCCCCATCAGCCGCGTAAAAAGCTGTTTTTCCCGACATTTTTTTTCATTATATCTGATCCAGTTCCCCATTTCTGCCTTTGCATGCGTGGATCCCCCAAAACCTCTGAAATCATCAGAATCTTCTGGTTTCACACTCTAACAAATTCTCAAAGGCCAGAAATTTAAGCATTTTCTTAATTTTAAGCATCTTAACAAGAGGATTTTTTCCCTTTCCAAAGGAAACCTGGAGTCAGCCTCAGTGGCTCCCTACCCACAACCCCCTTCCAAAGGGCCCAATAAATTGGCAATTATTCTATCATTCATTAAAAGTTGCTGCATTTATGCAGAATGAAATATAAATGCATCCATCATCTTAGGAATGATGTTTTTTAAGATTATTTGCAGTTCTCATCCTTTGACCAAAGCCAAAGGAATGCAGGGACTGTAAATGCCCTGCACTGCTCTGTATTAATTCAGAATTAAATAATTGAAGCATTTTGTTATGTGGAAATACAGCATTGAGTCACTTGCACACTCCCAAAAGATGAAAGAAATTTTCCTTAAATTCAACCATTTTCGCAACCATTTTATTCTCCTTTTAGGTCAAAGTAATTCACACAAAAAATGTAAATATTTCATGGTTTTGTTTTCACAGGGTGCTCAATAATTTCCATTAATCTGGCCAATCATTAAAATGTACATAGATAAACTTTATATCCTAAAATTTTTATTCTAAAATGAAGAGGTATAGTAAATAAATCAACATTTACCTCAAAAATGTTATTTTTACGGATTGAGAAGGTTTTGACCCCAATTTCTATACACCTGTAATGGCTCATAGGTTTATTTTCCTTTATTCTGATTCCACACACTATTCAAGAACTCAGATAATAATGAAAATATATGAATCTCTCTTAACTAATAAAACAAGAAAGTCTTACTCAGCCAACAATATTTTCAGCAAGGCTGATTTCTGAATTTTAACGCTATAAAAACTGCCTATAAACACTATTAATTGCTATTTGTTTTTCCTTCAACAACTGGCCAAGCAATTTGCTTTCCTTAATAAAACAGCAGCTTTCCACAGCTTTGCCAGAAATGGCTGGAACTAAAAAAATGTGGGGGAATGGAACTATTCTGTTTGATATTCTGCTTATCTTAGCAAGATTTTTAATTCATATTTTATGTTCTGGTTAAGTCTGCCCTCAGAAAATGCATTAAAATGAGCAAATATCTGCTCATTCCCCTCTGTAGCTTTTCAGACTGAAGCCAATCTGCAATCATTGGAAATGTGCTTTAAAATTTACATTTTGGTTTGGTTTCGGGGTACTCGAAAGGTAAACTGAAAATTTAGTCAAATAAGCAGCTAAAAGTAACAAAGATAATGGGGGAAAGTTATGTTTCATTTAGAATTTCTCGGTAATTATGGCAATAAAAATACCGCCGGGAACAATTGCATAACTCCCCCAAACCCAACCCTTTCCCTTGTTAGTTTAACAGAATTATGGAGGAAATACCGTAATCCGTGAAAATAGAAGTGAAATTTTGAGTTCGCTCTGATGACAGCTGTTAAAAAATTTTAAAATTAGAGGGATAATGTGTATTTAATGTTGTTTAAGGTCCTGCAGCAGAGCTCAGCTTCCAGCACACCTCCATTTCCAGCAGCTGTGCTGCTCCGAAGCCCCTTCCGAGAACACTCGCGCTGGCACCGACACAGAGGGAAAAACTGGAGCATGAATAACTCCTGGAATCACAAAGCCATTAAGGCATCACCACCACCTCCTAACTGGGAGCAAGTTTGCGAGATCTTTCAGGAGAATATAGGTCAGCATCTGTCACTCAGAGCCCCCCGACAAAGCTCCGTTTGATGTGTTTAATTCCCCAGCTCATGTGATGCTCCTCGTTTGCTGGGAGGGAATGAATTGGATGTAACTGTTCGTGGTGTAAAACTGGGAAGTGTCACAAAGTGCCAAACACTGAATGCCAATCATTAGGTGAATTAAATCCTTAATAGTAGTAAAAAACAAAAAAAAAAAGTAGATTTCAAAATCTAGATTTGATTGACTCTCTCAGCGTTCACAGAACTTCTTGAATAATTAAAATATTTTTTTTGATTGTTAGGTATGGCTGCAAAAACACAAGATGCCAAGGAAATAAAGAGAAACTTATTACAATTGTGCTGTTCAAATTAATTTTTCATTCCTCGTGGGATACCAAACACCTTCTTTACTCACACCAGCAAGAACTGGAACAACATTTCTGCCAGGCCTCTGATCTGGAAATGATTCTTTCGGGCTGAGGCAAAAAGTTCCCAGGGAGGACCGCAGGGACTTTCTGGTTATAAAAAGTGGAATTACTCCCCAAGAGATCAATCCATTGTAGAGTTGGGAAATTGGTCATGGACCACTGTAAGGTAATAAACCTTCCCTCTACTTCGAGTGTAGAGAACTTCAGGAATGAAGGAATGGAGGCTGCACTCTGAATTCCCTACATCTGTAAGTTCATAATAAATGTATTTCTGGAAATTGTTGCCCTGGTATCTGCAACGGAGCCTTGAAATGAAATAAAATGAGTGAGCTGAAAACCTCTGTGGAACAAGAGAACCAATCTTGTTATCAGGGGTTGGTTCACTCTGCTGGCCGGGGATTCACCTGAAAATATTTTGGATTTGAGTTCCCTATCCTGCAGTGTTCAGTACAGACACTCCATTTATTTCCATTGGGCTGATTCCTTCCTGAACGCTAAAACCAAGCCCAGAACATTTTAAAAACAACAGGGAAAAGACAAAAGCAATCCCTAATGCCAAGGCTGGACTTGGAAAAACAACGTGTTCGCCATCAGCAGTGGATGCAGTCACCAACGCTCTTTATAGCGCTTCCAAGTGCTGGGTTTGGCCGTGCTGGCATCGCAGTTTGCTCAGGATTTCAGCTGGGACTGTGGGATTGCTGCCCTGGGCAGCACAGGCGGAGGGTCAGTGGGAGCTCTGCCTTGGGCTGGAGCTGGAAGATTTTCCCCACAGCAAAACCTGGAAACGCTTCCGGAGCGATGTTTCAATCCTGTATAACCCCTGCTCAGATGTTTCACCTGTGAGGATCTGCAGAAAAAAGCTGAGCGGCTCTTTGTCCTTCACTTCCTCCCATCACAAATATCCCATGGGAAATTCCTGCCAGGAATTAACAGTTCCCACACACAAAGAGCTCCTGCACGAATGGACCAACCTCAGCACTGAGCACGAGTTCACCCTGGACACACTTCAGCTGCCGTGAACTCCTGAGTAGGTTATTTTCCTGTATGAGCGCTCACACCTGAGTTCCATTTCCTTTTTTCTGTAGTAGAACAGCAAAAAAAACCAATAAAACAAAACAGAAAACCAAACCAAACCAAACCAAAACAACCCAAAAAAACCAAACCCCCCCCCCAACAACAACAACAACAAAACCCCCAAAAAACCCTAAAAACCAACCAAACAAAAAAAATTTGCCTCCAGCTAATGTTTCCCCTATAAAAAGGAGTAACTTGCAGCTCTGACCAGGACGTGAACTGGGCCTGTGTGGTGGCTCCGTCTGACATCCCAAGGCACACAGTAAAAGAGCCCTTTTCCCCACATGAATATGGAATTAAGAGCTCGCCTCTCAGGCCTCCACCCTGCTCATTTGGACCATTACTTGTTTGTCTAGAGGTATGATCTTTATACCTGCACTGAAGAATAACGTCCATAAGATTAATAATTCAAAAGCTCTTGATGTGCCCCGAAAGCTCCTATTTAAGCACTTTATAATCAGGCCTCTGTTTGATCTCATTTCCCCTATTTTTTGCCTCCATCCCAAGACCCCTTTCAAGTGTTAGACAAATCTCCCCCAGTCTGACATGAAAACACACTGACAGGAGTAAGGCTGCGAGGCCGCTGCCGCCTCTCGAGCCACGCCACCCATTGATCCATGCAGAAATGTTCCAGCTCCCAGGCACGCCTCTGCTGCAGAGTTATTCCCGCTGGAGACCCAGCACAGGGCTCCTGGGCTGGTGCCCGAAGAGCTGAGGACCTGCTGTGGTAACTGGGGGCTTGAGGAACCTGACAGGGAGGTTTGCAGCGCCTGGCAGGATTCACCAGCTCGCCCTCCCAGCAAGCAGCAGCGGAATTGCAGAAAAATCCCATACAAGATTGAAACCCTCTCTTTTTCACACGTATTTGCAGCATTCTGCTGCCAGTTTAATGATTGGTTAAAGTAAAAATGAGCTTTTTTCCATCACCATATTTTTATATTAAATAATAGATTATGATCATGAACCTAAATTACAAAGGTCTTGCTCTCAGTTTATTAACAAATACTTTTCAGTGACATTGTACCAATAGTTTACAAAAAAAACTCCTTGAGTACTGTACTGCCTACAAAAGGCTGGGAATATCGAAGGTGTAACTGAAGCCTTCCAGAAATTCTTCATTTAGAAAATCTTTGAGGAATTCAATCAATATTTTCAGGGGGGTGGCTTTGGTTTTACTGCCACGTAATGCATAGAACTGAAAAATGCAACTTCAGTCCTTTTGCCCCAAAAGCCTCTGCGCAGTGGTAGCCTGGTGGGTCAGACCTTGGTTTAAATCCCAGCCCAGGATTAGCTCCTGGAAACCAAGTCCTTCTAAGAACAGCAGTTCAAATGCTTCTGAATCATCTTCTGGATCTTAAATAAAAAGTAAACTTGTTTTCACTCTCTGTGGCACTCACAGCCTCAAACACTCACAATCTGAGAAATACAGGCTGGAAAAAGCTAAAATATGGACACTTCAGCTGGATCCACAGAACAAAACGTTTGCCTGAAATTTTGTGCCGCTACTTTATTGTGGGTCAAGTGCTCCAGTTTGTAAACAAAGCCGAATGAGATGGTCGGGAAAAAAAGGGGGGAAAAACAGAAAATAGCAAATGTAACTGGACTCCTGACTGAACTTTATCTGAAGAGCTGTGATGAATGCTGCTATCATATATCAAATGCCAGTTAACAATGGTCTGCTGAAAAAGAGCTGGCTTTGGGAGATATTTACTCACGTCATCCTTGGCACGGACTCAGAGTGTGACTCAGTCCTGGAACATTTCTACTACTGGTTGCAGCTAAAAAGACATCCAGGTCTGACTATTGATACCCAACTCACTTTTTACAATTGCGTTTCTCTACACCGCCCTTTCTTAAATTGTGATGTTTCAAGTGTATTTAATTTCTTTTTAAGGACAAAAATGCACTGTATTGGAAGCAAGAACCTATTTGTGAAGCAAGAATGGCATTGTGCATGGACTGAACCTGACTGAAATTTATCTGAGCTAAACAGTGGGGTTGAAATATCGGTTGAAAGTAAGCTGCCAACCTGCAGATGGAATCAAAGAAAATGAGAAGCTTTTCCTTTCTGCAGAGCTATTTATCACCAAAGCCTGAGCGCAGTGCATATGGATTGTAAGGAATAGGAGAGGAGTGGAAAATAATGGGCTGGTGCTTCCCTCAACAGCTTAAAAGTAATATGGCTTAAACTTGAATATACCTTATCATTTTTTAGAAAATTACACACACACACACAAAATTGACACCAAATGAGGAACTCAAAATGTGGTTTGGTGTTTTATTCCATCACATTCTCCTAGGACAGTACATAATTACAGTTATTTGTATCTGATATATGAACAAACAGACACACACCAAACACACCGGGGCTGAATACAGGCATATTTTCAGTCAATAATACCCACGGGAGAAATTGCAAGCACTTCAGTGAGCTGTTCCTTTTGGCAGAAGGCACATAAAGCTGCTGGGGAGAGCATTAGAGCAGGAAATCGAGGTGTGGGTGAGGTCAGAAGTGAGCGCGGGGTTGGGTTTTTGTTTAACAGCCAGTTCTTACTCAACCTGCGCTCAATTTCAGAAACGGAACAGGCACAGGAGGTGAGCGACAGCGCTGCTTTGGCAGCTCCTCATCAATGTCTGGAAATCAGCAGCAACATCTCCCTCACTCGTCGCGGCACAAATCTGTGCTCGGCGCTGTGTCTGTTTGTCCCGCCCGCACCACGTGTCAGGGAGCTCATCCCATGGGAACACGCCTGGAATGGAGTATCCCAAGCAAGCTCTGTCACAGGGACATGCACAGACGGGGAACGGACAAACGGACAGGGCCGTGGCCACGGCACATCCTCACACAGACAGGGAACGGACAGATGGACACGGCCATGACCACAGCACATCCTTGCACAAGGGTCCCAACATGGCCTGAGCGTGTTCACAGCTCATCCCAGCTCCAGGCCCAATCCCAGGCCAAAACCCAGTTCCAGCCCCAATCCCAGCTCCAGCCCCAATCCCAGCTCCAGGCCCAATCCCAGCTCCAGGCCCAGTCCCAGCCCCAGGCCCAATCCCAGATCCAATCCCAGCCCCAGTCCCAGATCCAGACTCAGTCCCAGCCCCAGGCTCAGTCCCAGCCCCTCATGCAGCCATTCATGGCAGTGCTTTTCCCACTCATTGTGGGCACAGTTTGGGCTCTCTCTGTTGGCATTCCTTCTGCTAAGGTGTATATATATATACATGTTTGTGTCTATATATATATATATATATATATGTATATGTATGTATCCTCAGACTCAGACCTGAATTTCCTGGATTTCCTGAATTTCCTCCCTTGGCCCTGCATCCAAGGATGCTTTGGGGTAGAAGAGACCTTGGAGATTATCCCATCCCACCCCTGCCATGGCAGGGACACCTCCCACTGTCCCAGGTGCTCCCAGCCCCGTCCAGCCTGGCCTGGGACACTCCCAGGGAT
>VYZT01056779.1:0-11255 GCA_013400735.1 Pomatostomus ruficeps | reverse complement strand
GGCCGTGGCCACGGCACATCCTCACACAGACAGGGAACGGACAGATGGACACGGCCATGACCACAGCACATCCTTGCACAAGGGTCCCAACATGGCCTGAGCGCGTTCACAGCTCATCCCAGCTCCAGGCCCAATCCCAGGCCAAAACCCAGTTCCAGCCCCAATCCCAGCTCCAGCCCCAATCCCAGCTCCAGGCCCAATCCCAGCTCCAGGCCCAGTCCCAGCCCCAGGCCCAATCCCAGATCCAATCCCAGCCCCAGTCCCAGATCCAGACTCAGTCCCAGCCCCAGGCTCAGTCCCAGCCCCTCATGCAGCCATTCATGGCACTGCTCTTCCCACTCATTGTGGGCACAGTTTGGGCTCTCTCTGTTGGCATTCCTTCTGCTAAGGTGTATATATATATACATGTTTGTGTATATATATATATATATATATATATATGTATATGTATGTATCCTCAGACTCAGACCTGAATTTCCTGGATTTCCTGAATTTCCTCCCTTGGCCCTGCATCCAAGGATGCTTTGGGGTAGAAGAGACCTTGGAGATTATCCCATCCCACCCCTGCCATGGCAGGGACACCTCCCACTGTCCCAGGTGCTCCCAGCCCCGTCCAGCCTGGCCTGGGACACTCCCAGGGATCCAGGGGCAGCCACAGCTGCTCTGGGCACCCTGTGCCAGGGCCTGCCCACCCTCACAGGGAAGGGTTTCTCCCTGATATTTAATCTAAATAGGAACATGAAATTAAGAAGGCAGGAATTGCCTCTGGAGAGATCCAGTTTCCAAACAGCACTAAGTGTTGGAAGTGTCCTTGTGTTCTCCATGTCCTACACAGTCTATTTTAGCACAGCAGAACGCATGGAGCTTGTTCGCAGGGATTGGTTTTTAGGAATGGAGGCCTTGAGGAGAAGCACGCTGAGGCTGTAACTACTCACATTTATATATTTAAAGTGTCTTTTCTCAACATCATCCTGGTGCTGTAAGCACAACATGCAGTATTCAGTGTGCAATAAGATAATTTTAAAATGTTAATTATTTAAGGAAAATGATGTTTTAAATCCCTACCAAAAAGCCCACTATCATATACCTCACATCCATGTAGAAATCAGCAGCAAGTTTTGCTCAAGTGATTTTGTTTATCTTGGAGGCTCAGGCAATTAAGTAAATGACCGAGTGTGTTATTTAATCAGTGACAAGTGCTGCAGCTTTTGCTAAAAGAGCTGGAGGTGGTAATGAAACCCCCGAGTGTTTCAGAACCGTCCCCTCACACCTTTCTCTTCGTGCTGGAGATCAAAGAGGCTCTGGAGTGTTTTTCCAAGCAGCTTTCGGGAGGCTGCAGGGAGAGCTGGATCATAATCTCAGGCTCTGCTCTGCCCTGAGCTGCTCCTGTGGGCTCAGGATATTGGGAGTTTAAGGCCTGAAAACCTGAGCACATTGATTTTCTGAGAGCAGCTCCGTGTTGGGCCGGGACCCATCGTGCAACACAATCATTAAAAGAGGGCTTCTTACAGCCAAGCATTTTCAGCAGGATATTTAAAATAATGCAATTTGCACAGGGACAGATCCTTTCCAAAAGCCTGAGAGAATCAAAACAAAACTGTGTTGGAGAAGCAAGCAAAGTCCAAATAAATAAATGAGCTTTTAAATCAGGATTTGTCCAACATTAACATTTACAGCACGCTAGGTGGAGAGTAGGGACAGATTTATGGGGATTTAATGGCTGAAGGGTGAGTGCCACCCATCAGTTTACCTCAGCCTGGTGCAGAAACGCTGCCACACTCACGGCACAGACTTTATTTTCCTTGGATTTTTTAAATGCTACTTAAAAACTTTAAAATGTACAAGATAGAAACCCATTCTGGGCAAATAAGATAAGAGACAACACACTGCTTTCATGTTTTACTTGCCTGGCTTTCATTTGCTTTCAGATTATTTGGTGAGAAAGAAGCTCAGGAAAAAAAAATGGAAAAAATGGAAGCGTCCCATCTCACGTGGAAGAATTGCCCTGGAGAGAGGGAAAAACTGCAAATCCTCGCTGCTCCTGCATGGCAAATATGATGGTGGGAAACTCAGACAAAACCAAACATGTTTGCTTTGGGATCAGCCAGATTGTTCTGGTGTGGCTGTAATTGAATCTGCCTCATTTAAAAGCAGGGAGAGAAAACTTTGGACATTATCAAGTCCAGGAATGTGTGTATCAACCTCTGGCAACACAGATATGTGTGGTAATATTGAGATTTAGGAATGCACACACACACATATTTAGATGTAGACACAAACACACATACATTATATATATATAAATTTATATAAATATATATACATATATAAATATATAAAAATATATAAATATATATGTGAAAATATATAAATAAATAAATAAATCTCTTTGCAGGAATCCAAGAAGGAGCCCTTTGGCTGTGCAGCTCTCAGGACATGAACTCAGTTTTGACAGGGCTGTGACTCTGCAGTTATCAGCAGGACAGGACTGCATTATTGAGGTTTATTGTGAGACTTTTTCCAAAGGCTGAGGAGCTCAGTACTCAGCTCTCACTTACATATTTATGTTGTTCCTTCTTTCCAGACAACTTACCTTTTGAGTGCTATTAAATATTTACTTGCTGTCAGGAGTAACAAGATGGAATAGGAGCTGACATTATCAAAAATAGTAGAGACGCACTTAATCTTATTTCCTCACCAGTTTTATGAAAAAAGACATCATCTGCTAAATAATTTTCATAGTTTTTCCCTGGCCAAGAACTTTGCAGAAAACAGTGAAGTTCAGCATAATTTCGTCTTCCAAGGAGAGAGAGAATTTCATAAATATTGATTTATTTTTTTATGTAGCACTTCAGAAAGTCACTGGCACATCATCCATCTGTGCTCTCACTGGCACCTCTCGAGGTCAGACCTGAAGAGCTGAAATTCAAAGTTCACATTTCTGCAGCCTGGTAAAAGGGAAATCATCTTCCTCCTGAACAGTGACATCGTTGCTCTTAGAAGGTCTTTTGTGCTGATTTGGCACTGGAAAATGTTTCTTTTGAAAACTCTATTTTGTCCAGCAGTATTTACTTTACAGGGTACTTGGCCGTATTGTGGAATATTTCTGGGTTTCACAGGTAGACAAGACAATGGATTTTTAAATAATTAAACAACTGGCTGTCCCTTACTTCTGTGACATCTTTATGAAACCAAAATGTGCTTTTGTTCTTTAGTCTCAGCTTTGGAAAAAAATTTGTATAAATTATCCAAATATGGACATGAATTTGCATTTCATAGCACCCACAGCATCCATAGCACCCACGGTATTCTCTTCATCCATTGCCTCAAAAACCAAGAGAAACATGGTTGAAGCCAATCAGGTGTGAAAGGAAATAACCGACCCATTTATTGCCAGTGGAGTTACTGGTAAAAAGTTGATTTGAACAATCTGATTGTTGGATAAATCACGAAGGTCTGGTGGTGTAAATGCATCATAATGGTAGCACAGCCTGTGGGACGCTTTCCAGGGACACAGCCCTGACCAAGCCCCTGGTTTGTCACTGCCCCATTGTGGAAGTGGCTGCTGAGCCACCGGGATGTGACAGGGCTGTTGAAAGCAATTTTCATGTGCAACCCACTGGACTGGACTGAAATGAGCTGTGAGAGCCTTCCAAGCACACACTTCGTCTGTCAGAGCGCGGGATCCAGAGGAGGTTTGGTGGTGTGTCCTCACAGCATTCCTGCCATGGAAGTGCCTCTGGAAGGCCAGCCTGGCACTCTCCTCCTTCCCAGGAGAAGGCAGCACAAGGAGCTTTGCTCTCAGAATTCCCTCCCTGGCTTTGCCTGGAGAGCTGACGAGGACACCAGCACAGACTCCCCCAGCTCCACCTCCTCCCTTCCCCCTGTTGTGGCTTCCCACTCCTCCCATGGATATTTAATGAGGATATTCCAGCTGCCTGGGAGAGCTCTCTTTTGTGTCAGTGCTTCCAGCCATCCCCGGTCCCCGATGAACGGCCAAAAGGCTATTGTGTGTGCTGGGGAACATCCTGGTCAGGCTTCAAGCTTCCCTCAGCAGGACTGGGTGCTCTCACGGTTAGGGTGGACACTGCAAAGCTTGTGAAGGACCCCCAAGCCTGAAGATTCATTAGAAGAACAAAGGAAATTCCAAGGTCATTTAAATGCATTAGGATCTGACTCCAGGGCTGGATGTGGAATTCAGGAGGTTTCAGTGGCACATCAGGAGGCACAACAGGTGGATTTGCCATATTTCCATCAAGTTTCTTTATCCTCTTTCAGGGTTCATCCTTCCCCCACCACATTTCTTGGTGGTGGTTTTTCCTTAACTAGACTGTCAAATCACTCCAGGTTAAACCCCTACCATGCAGAGTGTCCAAACTGATCCAGAGAATTTCCAGAATTGACTTTCCACAGAAACAAGATAAAGCAGGATAAGCTGCTTGTCCAAACCGTAGTCACGGAATCACTGAGGTTGGAAAAGACCTCCAAGATCACTGAGTCCTCTCCAGCTGCTGTAACCCAGCAGGAATTCACATGGAATGTGGATCCTTGAAATGCTAATGTGGTTTTTAACACTCTGCCTCCCATTTTGAAGGTTTTATGTCAGTCAGTGTGCCTGTTGGAAATAAAATATATCCAGATCATTTTTCCTTAGTGAGTGAGCTTTAGTGCTTGGGTTCATTGCTGAGAGTTTGGGTTAGGAAAGCTTCTCCTGTGGCACAGAGGACTGAAAGGCTGGGAAGTTGTTTCAGTAAATTCTGTCCTGATGGAAGTTACCTACCTATGCAGGCAGCTACTGTCAGCTGCTATTCTGGCTTTATTAAATACAGTTGTCTCTGATTGCCCTCGCTATCAGGTAAATCATTCTGTTCCCAGTTCAAGGCTGAGAACTTACTGCAGCAGTATAAATTTAGGCTTTCACTGCATAACCTTCTGTCTGTGCCTTTCCAGTTGCCAACAAGATCCTGTGAGAATCCCCCAGGTGCCCAGCCGAGATCTCACCCTCATGATGTAATCCTGCTTTTTCCGTGCTTCTCCTTCAGTATTTTATTGATTTCTGTGCCGCTGCTTGAGATCCCCACCTTTCACAGTCATTCATTATGCATCTGCTTCTCTTCAATTATTCTAAATACTTATTTAATATTCTCCCCTTTTTTGGGTGCAGATGTTACTGGGTTTGCTACCTTCATTATTCTGGAAAAATGCCAGATTCTTCTCTCCTCTGTCGTCTTTTTTTCCGTTACAGAACACGGGCTGGATGCTTTGCTTGCTGCGGTGATCTTGATGTGAACTGATTGTCCTTCATTAAGTGCACTGACTTTTGCTTCCAGCCTCAGAGGGAAAGGTGTTCACTTCGTGTGGGATTCAGGCCAGGAGAAGCTGAGGTGAAGTTCACGTTTGCTGTGTGAGCAAGACCCTGAACTCCACTGACTATCGGGGGACTTGTGCATCTAAAGCCATTGGCGTCTTTTCTTATCTGCCGATGGAAACACCTGTCTGGCTTCTTGGAGTAGAGGTGCTTGAAAGAAAACTGTTAGAAGGGCAATGAGATAAAGCCTCTTTTGGCACACAATTCCAATTTCTGCCGTAGCCTGGCTGTTCTTCCCTCTGTCACTGCCACTCACGCGCACACCCATGAGCTCCTTCTTTGCAGACACTGAATTCTTTGAATTTCGGTACAATACCAGACCTCTTGGCAGCTGTGGACGCTGTTATTAAGAGAGATGATTGGCTGAACGTTCCTCTATAGAGGGAGAGGGCTTTGAGTGGCTGTGATTTGCATAGCGGGTGCTGATGTGCAGTTTGCTGTCCCGGGAACCATCTCCTTTGTGCGGGGGAGAACGCAGCTGAGAGAGCAGCAGCGGCTGCAGCAGAGCCTGAACGGCTCCCACGGCCATGGAGGAAAGATCCCTGCCCCTGGGGATGGGAACTCACCCTCAGCCTGCTTTGCTCTGGCTTTAATCAGTTTATGGATATATTTTTACTGCCTGGCCCCAGTCTGCTCCAGTCACCCTTTTTCTGTCAAAACCTTCACGAGGTGTCTGCGCTCGGGAAGCTCAGCTCATTGTTTGCTTTCATTTTACAAACAGCTGTGGCATTAAAAGACAGTCTCTTCATGCACCTCCTTTTCAAAGATTTTCTGTGCCCTCGGAGCTTAGTTTAGGATTCAATATATTTTTAGAGAGCAATACTCTCTAATACCAACACTTCCTGCCTACACAGAATGAACTATTGCTTTATGTGCTTTCTGATTTGCTTCCTTCAGAGGAACTTGATGTCCTCCAATGATGGAATATCATCATTTGAGGCAAATTGAGCCTCCTCCCACACACAGAAATTCCATAACCATAATGTAAATACTTCTCTGAAAATATCTGAGACTGGTTACAAACGAAAGGAAGAGATGTTCCTTCTTTGTGGGTCCAATAACATCAGAAGTTTCCAACATTTCATATAGTCCATGGTAATTTTGTCCATCAGAAGATCTCTCGGGCAAGACTTTAAGGAAATACACGCATTTTATTTATTCTATTTCACGTTTTATTTAATCCAATTCTGGTAATCCTTATGATTTCAAAGTTACTCACAGAAATACGGAACTCAAAGGCAACTGGATTAGACAAATGCATTTTATTCTCCTACAGAACAAGGCACCTATGGGGATAAACTAAATGTGACCCTGAGAGCTGTCAAGACAAATTAACTGGTCAAAACCCATTTGAACAAATTCAGATTTAAACTGTGTAAAACTAAAAAGAGAGCTCTCTGCACTGCCATACTTAACATTTAGACCTCCAATGTTTAAGGAGCCACGTGTACCTTTAATTTTTTTTTTCCCCTAAAGGACAAACTTATTTAAAAAATAAACATTAATATCTGAAGCATTACTGAATTCTTGCCAGCAGCTAGAACAAGCTCAAAAAAGTCAGGGAAAAAAGGACTTCTTTTGAGATGGAAATTAACTCGGTAAAAATGATCAGATCTGCCAAACTGGTAACGTGATGAGTGGGAATTTCAGCTGTGAGCAAAACCAGTCTTAATTTTTCAGGCAGATGACCCAGATGTCAAAGGATCACATTAAATCACAGATACTTCTTTGGAGTGAAGCCTGTAGGTGAGAGAGGTAATTCCTCATGCAAGAAGGTCCAGCCTATATTCTGAAAACTGGCTAAGTCATCCTTGGGAAATGCATCGGGAATCGTAGAAGTTCCTAATTGAGCCAAATTAATTCAGGAATTACCACCCCAGGGAAGATGTCGTAGACACTCAGTGGGCGCTACTGACCACAGCAGTGCACCAGATGTGTGTGAGGGAAACACCACTGCTCCCCCAGAAAACAAACAACTGCGTCATGATTGTGCTGAAGGTTACTCTTAAATCTGGGGGCTTTTCCTTCAGGAACTGGAAAACGATGTGGTTGGTCGAGAGCCTTTTTGATTTAGGAAAAGACACGTCTTGAAAACCCACAGAGAAAAGTACATTCTGTCATTTGTTTTTCTGAACTTGTTTTCTTGTTTCTCTGACCGTCCCTGGAGATGTCATCTCTCAGGAGGGACAATCACAAGTGTCCAAGGAATGGCCAGACACCGCCCTATTCCTGAGAAGAGCTCTCTGAGGTTTGAAAGCTGCTTTTCCCCAGTTCTCAGCACAGAGGAGTTATTTTGCAGAGCAGTTGTTCACCTGTGCCTCTCCTCGTGAGCCCTCACCCGTTCCTCTGCACCCCTGAAAGCCCCTCCTGTGCTGCTCCCATCGATTTGTGCCGGGGCCTCTCCCCAGGGTTTGTGCTCCCACTTTCCTCACATTTATCACAGCAACCCCTCTGCAAAGTGCAGCTCCCATTTATAATTCATGCATTTGCCTCTCCGAACAACCACGGGGTTTCATCCGGCCCTGTCTCATCCCAGCTCCGCGCCTCGGCCCAGGGAAATCCACTTGACTGGATTGCTGTGCGTTTCTGAAAACCTTCGTGAACTGGTGGGTACAGGAGCTGATTCAGCTTCAGCTGAACTCTGAATTCAGCTCCTGAACTCAGGATGAGCAAGATCAGGCATTTCAGGAAGGGAACGTGCCCATCAGCCTGCATTGAGGGAGTATTCTGGGATGCTGCTTCCTGTGTTTGAAGCACTCCCTCTTCTGAGACAAAATGTACTGAGGAACGAGCCCTTGAAACTCTCTCTGTGTAAAATAAACAAATAGTCTGTCTTCTGGAATCAAACCAGTTATCATTTTATTCCTTTCTTTTCCCCTCCCCCTTAATTGTTCGCTTCCATTTGCTCCTTAAAATGGAGCTCTTGGTTAGAAATCCACAAAACTGAAGTGAAAATTGTGTTAGTGCTCCACATTCTAACTGTGCCTGTTAATTTTGTAACAACCATTAGTGGAAGGGCTGACAAATGGTAGAAACCTGGAAAAAAAATGTGCCAGAATAATTTCTCGTGCTCCTCTCTCTTTTCCCCTGTACCTACAAATGAATTCTGTGAGATTACATCAGCCAGGAAAAAAATAGAATCAAGAGGGAGAGATGCGATGGAAATTCCTATAAAATCTATTCTGTGATTAGAGGTATCATAAAGTGTATGAAGAAGCACAGGGGATTGCCTGGAGTTTTCTTTTCACTCAGAGGCATCAGCACATGGGAGGGCACACAGCTGTACTCGCTGTGAAATGGCAATCTTTGCTGATATGTTTATTGCAGAAAAAGGAAAAAAATATTATATGTGCTTCTTCAAGTGAAAGAGAGACAGGCTGGGAAGTGTGTTCCGAACCAAGACACCAAAGCAGTGTGCTCTCCAGATTCATGAGCTAATTAAAATCTATAATGCAGGGAGTACCACGAGAGAAACGAGCACATTTTACATGTTCTGGTAATGTCTAACACTGAGTGGGATTTTGTGTCTCGAAGATCAGCGCAGCTCAGAACTGGAGAGAAATTGAGCGTAGCATTTTTACTCTATTAAACTGCGAAAACAAATATTTCTGTGTCTAGGACTGGTTCTGAAGAGATCGTTCTCCCTTCCATGGGAAACAGGAGCATGGGATGATGGGCAAAGTTCTTGGCAATATTAAGGAACACGGCCCTGAAATCATTCTGGGTTTGGACATCACCCATGGCTTTCATTCTGGGAGTTCCACACCTGAATTAACACACAGAAAAACCATAATTTTCACTGTCTCAGTGGTGATCAAATGTACTGTTCACTGGAAATATGAAAATCCCCTGCTGTCCTTGTCCTGGGAGCGCTGTCCCCTGGCTCTGTTTTAGCTCCAGGGTCACTCTGTCCCTGAAAAAGGACACAGAGCCCTCCACTGTCCCAGATTCACGTGGCCCGGGGGCTCCAGCTGCTGCTGTGACCCCCAGGTGGCACCCAGGCTCGGTGTGTCACAGGCTGTGATCCAGAACCTGGGCAGCTTTGGGAATTCCAGCTGGGGATTTGGCACAGTGTCAGATTCTCAGGGTGGAAAGAGATGCTGGGAGTTTGGCTGAGGAGATGCGCTGCTCTACCAGAACAATTTTCTGCCTAAAACCCATTCTTTTCTCCCAAAAAGGATTATCAGAAGGGAACACCAAAGAGTTCTGACAAAGCTGGTGATGGTCAGAGCTTTCCCAGGGAGTTCAGTGGCAGAAGATTCTCGGTTTTGCTGCAATTCTCCTTTGTGGTGCTTACATTCCTTGGCTTAGTGTCCTTGAGGAAGGGTTTTTGGGCTGTTTTGACGTTTGTTTGATCTTTGCAACTCCAGTTTTCGAGAATGATCAACATTCTAGGCCGACACGTTCTGCTCAGTCTCCTGCAAAACCCCAGCTGCATCCTTCCAAAGGAGTTGGCTGTTCCAACGCGGTGTTCCAGGATTGTCCGTCTGTCCTGTTGGACGNGACACGTTCTGCTCAGTCTCCTGCAAAACCCCAGCTGCATCCTTCCAAAGGCGTTGGCTGTTCCAACGCGGTGTTCCAGGATTGTCCGTCTGTCCTGTTGGACGTCTCCCTCAGCCTGCTCTTCCTCCTTTCCCATTTCTGTGCTGATGTCAGATTGTTTGTAGGGCGAACACTGGGGACACGTCCATCCCGCAGGACGCTCAGCACTCCCAGCGCTCCCAGGGTCACGGAAATGCGGGAGAGGCGCTGCCCGGGAGAGGCGGCTCTGATCTCAGGATTGGAAGGGGTTTGCTTGCCCGGTGTGCGGGGAATGTTAAGGAGCCCATTCCCGTCATCCCCGCTTCACTTCCCAATCTCCCTCCTTTTCCTAGCCAGCCTGGATGCCGGGAACTGCGAGCTCAGGAAAGCCTGACCCTGAGCTGACACCAGCCTGGCCGCAATCAATGCAGAGCAGCTCATCATTGTTATTAACTGAATTGGCTTTTTAATTTATTTATTTCATTTATTTATTTATTTTGCTCTTTCTGCATCTCTTTTGAGGCTGGAGCCCCTAAGATATTTCCATTCATAAGATTGGAGTTCTGGGAAGTTCCTGGACCACACCACATAAGAGCCCATAAAATATCTCCGTTCGTAAGAATGGAGTTAATTTGAAATGCTCAATTTATGCACTTGAAAGAAAAAACCAAGTTTATTCTTTCTAAGAGGAACGTGCAGGTAATGCATATTTAAACAACAAAAATTTATGCCTAATGCATAGTTTAACACACAAGTTTACCTCTTGAAGTGGTGCAAATGGGAATTAATGCCATTTTTAAAAATTGCTAAAACTGTGAAAGCCCTGTTAGAGGGAGCTTGCTGGAGTCAAGGAATTTCTGCTCCAATCAGTTTTGGGATTAGAGCCAAGCTAAGCCCACAGGTGTCTGGAGGTTCACAGGAACAGATAAACGATCACTGCGAGAGCTCTTCAGGTTCACAGAGCCGGGGCAGGGCTTGGCTCAGCAAGGCCCCAAACTTGACTTTAACTCTGGTTCAAAAAATCAAAAAGTGCCTTTGCCATCGGGCTCTTCAGTTCCACCAAACACTGTGGATTTGTGGAGTTTGTTTGGTCACAGACACCAAAATACTCTGAATATTCCCATATTCTGGGAGTGGTCCCATGGATTTTAGTGGCCCGTTCAGCACAGGGGCCGTTGATGTCAGAATGAAGCGGTTTGAATTATCCGACAACAAAAAATAAAAGTGGGCTTTGCTTGACATTTTATGAGACATTTGCTTTTGTTTCTAAATCAGTTTGGTTTCATGAGCAATTTGAAGGCTCATATTCCTACCCATGATTGTTTTTCCTAAATAAATCCAGAATCTGGAATGGTTTGGGCTGGAA
>VYZT01056778.1:5240-24811 GCA_013400735.1 Pomatostomus ruficeps | reverse complement strand
TGTAGATATCTGGGTGTTTAAGATAAACTAAGTGTGTATGATCTCATTATCTTTAATTGAAACATACTCTGTTCCATCAATAATGCCAAGGGTGGTGCCACTTTAAATAGGTGCTTGATTTTGGTCAATTTATTATTTCTTTACAGAGTTGAATTATTGTGTGCTCCAAGTTCTAGTTAAATCAGTAATAAAATTTCAAGATATATTATTCTCTTTCTACAAATTATTATAAACTATTACTTTTGACAGACTTTTACTGTTTTTCCCATCCTTACTTATCCATCCTTGCTTGGCAGTGGGATGGACCTCATTCCTGTGTGGTGTGTTACTCCAGAGTGCATAGGTTTGTGAGAGAATGTTTAATGTCACTGTGGCTTCTGCTCTCCTCAAGTCACAGCGATGACTTTCCTATTGCTCTTAGGTCTGCATATGAAACCGAAATCCCCAAAGTCCCTTTGTATCCTCCATCTGTGAAGGCAAACCACAAAGTTTCTTTGTGAGCCTACACTAGGATGATTATGTATAATTAAACTCTTCTAATGAAGTCATATATAATGGTTAGCTCTGATACATTTTCCAATAATAGCCAAGACCCCGGTTTTTTATCCCCCCATGCTAGCAGAATAAATAGAGACTTTCCAAATCATTCTAGAGTAAATCCCTGTCAGGCCCTAAAAGCACCCAGATGTTCGGCTCCCTGCACGGACTTCAGAACTCCATGTTTTCTGCGGTCCAGGACACTCAAGGCTGGGCTAGCCTGAGGTGCATTGCAGGTGTAACTGGATCCAGCCTTGTCATCTGCTGTTAAATATCCATTTCTCTTTCCTGAACTGACCTTGAAGCTTTCTCTGGGGTTACCTTTCCTCTGTCTGATGAGGTGTCAATGGGACTGGTTGCCTCCACAGCCTTGCTCTGCTCCCCTGTGCTTTGATTATGGGGATCACTGCCCTGCTGTTCTGGGAGCACCCTCAGCTCCCAGCTCAGCTTCTCTCTGGAGTAGCCTCATTCTTGCAGCTCTGGACAGTCCCCAGGTAAGTGAGTCCATGTCTGTCAGTATGTGTTCATAAACATGAGAGATAACCCTGAAATTTACAGAAAAAAAATGCATATTTTATGTACAGAAGTAGGTTACAGACTGGGTAAGGGAATTGGGAATATCTCTCCTTGCTTCACTTTCTGAAGATACCCACTTCAGTTTCTTCACACTTCTACAGCAACAATCATTTTGAAACTTTCAGTTTAAGGCTGTAAATACTCCTAGCTGTAATAGCAGAGGTTTGTGCCTGACTTTTGAACATGACACTGTACAGAGACTATTATCAACCTTCAGATATGGTTGGCTGAATGTAAGTTTGTAAGGTGACAATGATGTTTTTACTATTTTTCTTGCCTAGATTCATACAAGTGTCTTAGAGATTTTTCCTTTTTTTTTTTTTAAGAGATTGTATACCACTACTCTATTTCAGAGTCAACCATTTTGCCACTTGGGGATTCCTTCAGATTGCTGATATAACTTGACAGGTTTTCATGTGTCACCAACTTTCTGCCAAATGTGGTGTTTGGTGCATCCCGCTTGTCGCTCACTTCATTTTTAGCAGAGTTTAAGTTATTTGCAAGGAAAAGCGCTGGAAAAGGAAACTGCTGAGGCATTGTACAGTCAGCCAGGAAGAGTGGATAGCGGAGTCACTTATCTGTCTCATTCTCCCTACTTGGTTTTGTGACATACATTGCAGAAATGAAGTAAAAATTGAATTACATCTGCATAAAGACCAACAAAATGTTGATTTATGGTAACAAATGCATATAATTGCTACATTCTCATGGAATACCCCATCTAACATAGGATCAGGTAAATTATGTGATGGGAGCAGTAGAACAAATTATTCTACCCAAAATAAAGTCACTATTTTAAGACTGAAAGAAGTGTAGAAACCCAACATCTCTACCCTCAGATGTTGTATCCAGACCATACAGTTTCACCTTTCTCTCTTTTTTCTTTTTTGTTTGCCTTTATTTTTGGGGGGGGAGGGAGGAGGGGAAGGTGGAGGGTCTGAGGCTTTCTGATGTGGAGATTTCTGTTCTTCTTTGACTTTTAGCTGTAGTCTTCTTGGAGCCTTAAATACTTACCTGCACACAGAGCTCCCGAACTGACCCACACAGAAACAAGAATTAATTCAATCCAACTAGGCAATACCCCTGTATTAACTTTCAGCTACTTTTGTTGATCTTTTCCTCCTTGTTTATCTCTGTGGTTTTTTGCCCCCCTGCAATGCCATTCCACAATGCTGCCTCTGTTAGGGCTCACAGGAAAGTAAGACAGACCTGCTGGATGCACTGATGCCAAGGAAATCGTTACCTTAGCAACAAAAACAAGGTGAAAGCTCTCAGAATTATTTTGCTAATCAATGTAACTTCTATTCCCAGCCTTAGACAAAGAGAAGGTAAAGGCATGGATCCACAAATTACTACGTTATCACATCCTCTCACATATCTTGAAAAGCTATATATCAATGTTACCAGAACAAATTTTAATATTTTAAAAGTATTTCAAATAAGAATTCTTATGTCTGAAAATAGTTTTAAAATTAATTTCCACCACTTTGCTACTGAAAAACTAACAAAGTTTAGAAAAGTACATTTGTGCTGTGTTCACATTCTATCCAAATCACCATGAAAAAGAAAAATGACCACAGATAAGGACTGTTTTGTGCTTTATGACTAGGAACTAACATACTTTTTAGTATCAGGGTATTTTATAGTTTTCAGCACTAATTATAATGAGTGTTGTTTGTCTAAGGACAAAATTTAAAAATTGAAATAAACAGAAAAGTTATTTTTCCGTTTTACAGGTTTTGGAAGTGGCTATATTCTAAGAACTTATGGGGGAGGCATTCTCATCCTGTGCTTTCACAAAGACTACTTATGACAGATATGAATTTTAAATATGTTTCCAAAAGGAGAAAAGCTAAGGAAAAATTATTTTGTCAGAGAAACCATAAGAGTTATGCATAAACCTAGTTTTTTCCCCTAAAATTCTTACTTACCCTATAACAGGAAAATGATCCCTAAAAATGACATCTTTTAAACTCACTTACACAGGATGCCATTAGCTTATAGCTGCTTACTCTGCTGCCAAAGATGAATTTGAGAGCAATGCTCATTTACTTCTTCCCTCAAGCTCTGTCAACTTGATATTTCCTCAACTCACTGCTGGGTGCACCAGAGGAAAAGCAGCCTGTTTTCAAGGCAGCAGGTGGGACATTCCTATACATTTTTCTGATTGAATAACAGATGCAAAATGCATAGATTGTTTCTGCATTTCCTTTAAAGAACTTAATCCTCTGATAAAAAGGCTGATCTGATACAGATACTCCAAACTCTAAACTGCAGTGTTTTATGTGCTGTAATATAGAATGTAGAAATGCCATGTGTGGCCTTGAAGGAAAAGATACCAAAATACCTCTGAAAAGGGAAAACAAGGTACCATTCACATGCTCCAAAACAAAAAAAATGAAATCTGGGAACTGAACATTTTAAAAATTAAGATGTAAATCTTATTGAGGTCTAGGGTTTTTTGCCTATTTAAAACTCTGCACAAATTTAAATAAAATAAAAATTTTTTTACATTATTGAGTAGATTCAAAAAATATTCTTCCAAATAGGATTCTTAGGTCCTGTTTACTGCAAATGGTTGACACAGAAGATTTTATTAAGGGTTGTAATGAATCCATTCTAGTTAGAATGTATTTTTGGAAGGTATACAGTGACAATACGCCTAAAAAAATATTCAGTGTTTGGGTAGCACTTGTAGAATTCCCTCTTTGCTGCAGAATTTTATTTCTTTCCTAATTTGGATTACAATCCTTTTGTTCAGGTCCACTCAACAAAATCCATTAGGGAATGTTATTTTTCATCCTCTGCATGCTGTATCACGGAAATCAAGAATCTTCTATTAAGAAGTTAGTCAAAAGCTAACACTGCATAGCAGTATCAGTATTTGCCACTGCAAGTAGTTATGAAATCAGTACACATTCCTCACACTCTCAATAGTATGAAGCAGCTGGAATGTCTTGGGATATTTCTGAGGATATTAGCATTCTTGTTAAGATCACTGTGGTGCCATAGGGAATCCCCTGGACTTGACTGCCTGTTGTGCCTTGGGCTCACATCCTGAAGGATTCTCAATGTGATCAGTGGATTCCTTCCATATTAAATTATATACCCTTTAACATGACATCTAATAGGCTTCAACGATTAATAACCTTATAGTTTACTGGTCTAGAGCTAATTTAGAGCTAATATGAAATATAGACTTCTGAAATACACCTCAGACTCACACTTACCACACTGCATTCCTTCCTATGAATACACAACCTCCATATAATGTCAAATGAGAGGGCACACATTGATTTTGCAATGGTAAAATCCATACATCTCATCAAGGGCAAAGTTTAATCTCTCCTCATTTTATTGACCCCATCAGACAGTGCAAGAAATACTAAAAGAAAAATTAATCAAGCCACAATAAAATTGCCCAGGACACTATGATGATTGTTCATTGCAGTCTTTAGTTTTGTATTGATGGATTTAAATTCATTTCAGTCATCAGGATTGAGAATCTGATCTCAGACTCTAGATTTTGAAAAACTGTTCTAAATATGTTAATTAACTTTTCTGGGTTTTATTACTCTTAGATTTGTATCTGGCTTTAATAGGAGGATACTATGTCATTTTTGTATTGCTGTACTAACATCCAGAAGCCCTTAGAGCTTCAATAAGGAGGAGACCCAATAAGTACAAAATATGACCAGAGGAGGTTAAAAAAAAAAGAGGACATTTGTAAGCATGCATGGTTTTAAGAGAGTGGGTATCAATGAACCAGTGAAACAATGCCTAGCCACATTAAAAGAGTGTGTGAGGGAATGCATTTAGGTCTGGTGAAAGTACATGAAAAGTCCAACAACACTTAGCTCTCCTCCGCAGCTGCTAAATTGGATCAAAGTACAGCCAAACTATGCTTTGTTTGTCGAGGTCTCACAGAGCAATTCTGCAATTTCCTTTCCTATATGGCCCGGTATTATGAAGCCATTACCCTTACAGAACTCTGGTAACATTACATTTACTAACCCACTTTCAAGGACACAGAAGAACTGATAACAAAAATAAGATGCTCCAAATTTTGTACAAACTTTTTTGTTGTTGTTAGCAACTTACAAGATTAGTAATTTTTCTATTTTACAGAGGATTTTTGCTTTGGGGTTTCCATTTTTGTGACTAAAAGATGCCTGAAAAACTATATAGTTGCATCCATCAAACAGCATAGCTGATGCAAATCTGATACATCCAGACATCTAAAAATGTCTTCAGATATTCAGAGAAAAAGAGAAATAGCCAAAATTTTCTACAGGTGTACAAGAATAGAGTTACAGAAAATTCAGATGTATAATAATTCTATATAACTCACATACAGATTATATTCTATGGTGAACATGAGTTTATTGTTTGGAGGTTAGTATGCATAGATTGAAGCTAGAGATGTCTTTTTATCAACAATATGGCTTTGAAAAAGTTCCTAGCAAAACGCTGCCTTGTTTGTTGTATCTCACATGCATCAGGATAACTCCTTTTCTATAAAGGTGTAGAAATGGTAGGGAGTTTGCCTATAAGAAGAACATGAATGTCAAGAGCTGAGCTGCTGTCATAATTCTTGGTTCCTTCATGTGCCTGGACACCCAGACCAAGTGAGACTCTGTCAAGGTACAGCTGGATCTCTGAGAGGAGCAAAGTCTATTTTCAATAGAAAGAGTACCTCCAAAGCTCAGGAAATTTTGAAACTAAGGTTTCAGTACAAATATGATTCCACAAGTTCATTTGTTTTAAATCAAAACCTCCACTAAGAAAATGTACTGTGTTTTGCCTTTTGCACTAATAGAGGAACTTGAAAATGATACTGGAAGCATTCATCCAAATCTTGTCATGTAAATTAGAGACCTGTGCATACTGTACCTGTGACAATCAAGCTATGTTTGTTTGTCAGATACTCCTAGATGCACATCATGAAATGTTGTCTATAAACCCCTCTCATTTGTAATGCTTCAAATGAAGCACTGTCAACAACAAGCCCCATCACAGGTGTGTGTTTTGAAAAGATTTGGGATTGTCCTAAATAATTTCTCATACAAAAAATGAAAGAAACAAAACCCCAAATGAAAATGAAATAAACAAAAAATAAAAGTAAATCTGAGGCTACATTTCCCCCCCGTTTGGTTTGTTTGTTTGTTTTTAGTTGGTTGGTTAGTTGATTTTGTTTTGGGGGGCTTTTTATGTTTAGGAGACTGGCTACTTTTGAAAGTAATACATGCTTTTTGAGAGATAATACTGAGTGTAGCAGTCATTGCAGTGGAGCAGTCTCAAGGCTGATTGGCATTGCTTTGTTTCAAATAATTGATTGCTTGTTGAGCAAGTTCCCAAGGGGATATTGTTTTAACGGGTATAGCTTTCCAAGGAGTAATAATGGTGGCATGGAAGACGGTATACATACAAGAGAAAGAGAAAGATTCAGAGAACTTACTGAGGGAAATGGCCTAAGAGCAACACAGATAAGGGGAGGGGAAAAGCACAGAGATGGATTTAGATACCATCTTGCAGATAGCTCCTAGTATAGCAAAGCACATTATACAGGAAAATTGGAGCTTATGTTGCCATATTGAAAGAAAGCAGTGAGCATGTTAAATACACAGGGCATTATTTTAATCTGCCTTGTTCCTTTCATGTAAATAGATCACTGGATCAGGTCAGATACTGCAGTGGTGGCTTTTCTGGATACAAAATCCACTCTTCTTGTTCTCTTCAAAAGATAACTCTTTAGGAGGGCATTATTACACTTTGAAAAAGTACTTTTAATTTTTATCGTACATGGCTAAATAGCAGTCTGCCAAGTCTTTGTTGAAATTTAATTGTTTCAATTGTTCACTATATTTAGTAACTTTAAGACATTAGGAGCATTTTATTGGCAGAAATAAAAATAAGGGCTAACTTCCATAAAAAAGCATTCCTTTTCTGCAGGAGGGGGAGCATTTACTGGGATATGTTAAAAACGTTTATAATTTTTTTAACCACAGTCTGTGTGAACCCGCTAGATGGCGAGCACAGCCCAGCAGAGCCCAGCCCAGCAGAGCCCAGCCCAGGCCAGCCCCGCAGTGACAGACCTGGTCACACAGGTGGGCATGGCCTGCCAGGGCCGTGCCAGCAGGCTCCGCTCTTAGGAGGGGATCAGGTCCTCTAGAAGTCAACATTTATGTGCCTACTTTTAAAAGAGTGGCCTGAAATTGGAGTATGCATTTTACAGACAATAGCTCTGAGTTAAAGTAACCTGGATAGTTTTCCAAGCGTGAGGAGCCCATTTGTTTTATCAGAACAGCTCTGAGTTTTGACTTAGCTATAAAAGCCACCTAGATTCTTAGCACCTTGATTTTACAGTCATGTGCACATCAAGTTATTATTTTCTTCTTGGTCTTATGATGACAGTGATTGTAAATGTATTTCTAAGTAATAATCTTGGTGAGAAACTATGGAGTTACCCTCAGAGCCAGAGTCCAGATAGTCCAAGAAACTACTTTGTTTTGCAGGACATTTGATTGTGAAGTGTGCTGTCATTGTAAGTATAGGCTTCAGCTCAGCAAAACACTAACCCATGGACATAAATATCTTGCTAAATCAAAACCATTAGAGAAAAAGAGGAGTGACTGTACAGCCGAACAAGGTGTTCTGTTACTCCTCACTGAGAGTGCTTTTATCTCTTTCCAATCATGTGGCAAACAGCTACTAAGAAACTTATAGCTAAAAAAAGTTTTCATTTTCTGATTGAAAATTCTTTGACCAGTTTGCTT
Source organism: Pomatostomus ruficeps (assembly GCA_013400735.1). Classification (NCBI taxonomy): domain Eukaryota; kingdom Metazoa; phylum Chordata; class Aves; order Passeriformes; family Timaliidae; genus Pomatostomus; species Pomatostomus ruficeps. The sequence goes on along the minus strand of VYZT01056778.1, from coordinate 16,922 downwards.
TCAGTCTAACGCATGGTACAAATATTTGGGATATGATCTCTCTTAGAGCCTTTTATATCATGGTCAATTGTCTTCACTACGTGTTATCTGAAAGTATTTTTGAGGTGGTTCACATGAAGCAAACTTGCTGGCAAGATACATGGTTTGGCAGGCCTATGGAGGCCACAGCTACATTATTCTATTAAAAGGCCCCAAACACCTGATACTAATTTCCTTAGTTATCCACACCATCTAAATTTTGGCAGCTGTTACTCTGAAGACAAAACCTTGGGGTTGCTTGGCTCCAAAACACTATAGCCATCTTTCTTCAAGGATTATTGATCAGAATATTCACTATCTGTGCAACATGGTTAGCCTTGAAGAGCAGTGAAAGCTTATGCTGAAAAAGATAAAAGACATATATGCTCAGAACAAGGCGGAAACAACCGCCTTCATGAGACAGAGGAGCAAACTTCTGAGGATAGAAACAAAAATGCTGCAAGTGGTGCTCAGCAAATAAATTACTGTATAACGTATGCCTCCGTGTGACCACGGGGAACTATGGCTTACAAGGAAGAGAAGGGGAAGTGAAAAACAGCAGTGAAACAGCTGCACATGTAGTCACCTGTGGCTGGACGTCCTCCTATCACTCTTACTAGGTAATACCACCTAGCTGTAGTCAAGCAAAGATCACTACCCAAAGTGAGGGAGCGAGGGTTACAAAACTTGAGCAACACTGACCTTTCATCTTCAGAGGGGGCTCACTTGACTCTTATCATCAGATGACCATAGGATGAGAAACCAGAAATCAGATGGAACCAGATTTCTTTTATGGAGAGCAGTGAGCCATAAGTCCTTACCTGAAGTTCATATTTTCTCACTAACTCCATGAGGAAGAAGAAATTGCACCTCCCTCCTGTTCAGAAATGCATCCTTGAGAGAAGAAGCACAGCTGTTGCCTATGCCAAAGGCAAGAATCCTGTGGAACAGTTCTGCACATGGACAAAGGCCAGATAACTCACAAAACTTCACAGAAATCCCAAGAAACATTCCCATTGACTACACTAGTACAAAATGTCTCATCATCCTATAAATTCTGTCCACCTTCTAGCATCAGACGTAATTACTGATAAGTGCATCTGGTTCTTACCAAAAAGAATGTATTACTCTGATGTGTGATGCTGCCTTCTGATTTTGGCATCATGGAATTTGCAGCAAACAATAAACCTTAAGCTTGACTGTCTACTATGAAACTTCAGAGATTTCAGCTCTAGTGGCAAATCATTCTGAATTTGTTTTCAAACAAATTTATATATGGCATATGAAACAACCTAAATTCTTCAACAATTGACTACTGACGTTTCCTGTTATATCAATAATGCTTAATAGTCTAGTTTTTTCTTCTTACAAACTGGAAGAAGCTTTCAAGGCAGAACTCTGAATAGTCTTACAAAAAGCAATTTTAAGCTTTTGCTCAGAGATATTAAGATTAAAACATTTCAGACTGACGCTAAGCAGTTTGCACAGAGCGCATGGAAGCCTTGGTGTCTATCTGAAGCTGAGGGCTTATCGTGGTTTGACCCTGGCTAAGTGCCAGGCACCCACAGCAGCCACTCACTCGTTCCCTCCCCTGCCACAGCTGGGCAGAGGAGGGAAGGAGAGGGGGAAAAAAACCCCAGGGAATTAACCCAGAGGTCCATAAGGTGAGATAAGGAACCAGGAGAAAACACTCCAAGGACAAACCAGGCTCAGCTTAAGTTGCAAAGTGAAATTTATTACTGCCAGAGTTAAAAGGAGGATATGAGAAATAAACTAAATCTTTAAAAGACACCGTTCTTTTCACTCCCCACCCCTCCCTTCCTCCCACCAACAGTGCAAGGGGGGGCAGGGTGTGGGGTTTCAGGTCAGTCCATTTCCAGGATCTTCTTCCCCTCCTTAGGGAGAGGAGGTTTTTTTTTTTTCCTCTGCATTTGCCGTGGTCCCTCCCACAAGAGACAGTTCTCTGTGAACTTCTATGGCATGGGTTTACTCGTCCATGGGGTGCAGTCCTCCAAGGACAAACTGCTCCAGCATGGAAGCAGGGGGCCCCTCTCTCTCCAACCGGGTCTCCCACCTGGACTGCAGTTTCCTCCAACATCCACCCGCTCCAGTGTGGTCACCTCCTTCACAAACTGTGGGACTTTTATCTCAGTCTCTTGTCTCCCACTGGGCTGCACCTGCTACGGCTTCTCCTGGCATCTATGGCTACTGTGGCTTCTTCTGGCATCCACAGCTGCTGCGGCTTCCAACATCTCCTCACTCCAACGTTGGTACCTCACTCACGGACTGTGGGTGGATTCCTGCATCCCTCGTGGATCTCATAGACTGCAGGGGGGGGACACCCCGCCTCACCACGGTCTCACCACATCCTGCAGAGGAATCGCAGCTCCAGCACCTGGAGCACCTCCTCCCCCTCCTTCTCCACTGACCTTGGTGCCTCCATGTTGTTTTCCCGCACATGTTCTCACATCCTCCTCCTTCTCTAACTAAAGGCAGCTGCATGCACATTTTGTTTTGATTTTTCCTTAAATATGTCATCACAGAGGCGTAACCAAACTTTCTAATTGGCCCAAACATGGCCAGAGGCATGTCCATCATCTTCAGAGCCATCCGAGATTGGCTCTGCTGGAAATGGTGAAGAACTCCAGAAACTTCTCACAGGAGCCATCTTTATGGCCCCTCCCCACTACTAAAACCATAACAGGGCTGATGGAGATTTCTATTGAGGAATACACTTGTTAGCCTAAATCAGTTCATTTGTTACTTGTTAAAATTGTTGTATATGAGGGCAAGGGATAAATGCCTTGAAGGTTTGTTTCTTTCCTTTTAGTATATTAGCCGGAATGCTCAGTTAAAAGAAAGGAAGGATTATGAGGAATATATCTGGTGCAGGTAGTGGTGCATCTATTTGGAAGCTGCAGATTGAGACGCAGACGAGGTCGGGGTGGAGAGTCCAAGACAAGAAACTGTGAATTGTCAACCCTGTGGTTAACAAAAGGCACAAAGAAGGTGGTGCCAGCCAGGTGGATGGACACTGGGAGACACAGCAGGAGCCCAGAACTCAAGAGAAAAAGCAAGACTTGCACCTGGGTAGTTGTGAGGGTATAAAGGCCCAGGGGTTCCTTTGTAGGAGGCATCAGCTTGGGCTGTTTTTGTGTTACTGTGCTGTCAATAGAATGGCTTTATGGAATGAGACATCTCAGACTTTGCTATGGAAAATCTGAGGTTAAGCCGGTCAGGAAGCCTGGTCTGACTGTGGGAGTGGGGTGTGTGGGGAGCCAAGCAGGGCACCCGTGGGCTCACTGGAGCTGTGTAGGGGCTTTGGTCTCAGCAATGAAAGCCTCTGGCAATGGGAGTGTGACTGCTAGAGAGTCTCATGAGTGGTCAGGCTGGGAAATTTCCTTAATGCTTCTATCCTCCTTAGTCTGAAAAGTGAGTTCTCACTGAAGTCTAACAAAAATTCAGATGTGACTTGCGCCCCATATTTGTCTTTTATTTCTTTTCAAGTAGCAGTATACATATTTTTGTTGGAGATAAAAGCATCAGAATAACTTAAATAAAGAAAAATGAAATGTTTTGTTTTATTATTTGAACAAGTAGCCTGGTAATGGCAATGTATTCCTTTGTAGTGATGCCTGATGGTTTTTTGTCTTTTTATACTCTTTTTATACATTTTTATACCCTTTCCCTTTTTTATACCCTTTCCCTTTTCTTGTACCCATAGCCCTGCATGTTTATAATTTTGTAGTCTGATATTTAGCTTAGTTTGGGGGTTCTCTGAGGGGAGAAGACAAAAGATCCCTACTATCTCAAAACCAGAGGCTCCAACCTTGGATGGAGCCTTCTCTCTGAAACATGTTTTTAAACTAGGCTGTAGCCTCATTTGGGAGGGGGATAGGGGGACAATTACCTCATTTGTTAAGTTTCTTATTGGGGCATTTTAGGTAGATATGCTAATTTGTGAGGTCCATAAGATGGTATACGTGTTGTACACAGGGAGGTTTTTTTACACGGGGGGCTGCTCAGTGTGTTTTCACCTTTGACGACTTGTGCACCTAGGATCCTATTAAAACCAAGGTAATACCCTTTTTTCCCAATAATGCTTTGTCTGCCTCTTATTTTTACCAGCACTTAAGGCATCAGTAGCAGCCTAAATTTTATCTATTTCTAGCATAATTTACACAAAATTCATGCTCAGGCTTCATGTTAACCCAAAGAAAATTCTCATAACCCTTTTTTGGTCTACGGTTATTTGTAGCTTTGTGTTCCCATTTCCTTGTCATTAGTATGGATTGCATTGTATTTTTAAGGTCACTGGATTTTCAAATAACTGAAACACCAGACCCATAGCTTTGTAAATCCTAATGCTTACAAATTTCCAGCAGTCATCTGCCTTCTAAGCTGAAAGTCTGGTTGATTGTACCCCTAACAGTGCATTTAATCTAAAGTATTCAGGTCTCAAGCCCAACCAAAATCAAGCTGGGTTATTTCCAGAGGAATTGTTCAAGTACAGTTTGTGCTGATTGTGTTTCCCTTGATCCTGGTCAACTCTGAAGTCTATTAGCAGAGTAATCTGATACCCTTCTTACTAGTTAAGTACATGCGGAGAGTTAGGATCCTTTCAAAGAAATTATAAGGATCACCTCAAGCTGGCAACGCTTGCACTTCATTGGTAGAGAGAAAAAAAAAGAGCTAAATTATAATTTTAATTAGAATAAGAGAAATTATATTTATTCCAGCAAATGACTATTGAACAAATTCTCAGCCCAAAGCTAAAGAGTTCACCAGGAAAGTGGAATCTTTTCTGCACTGTGTTACTGACACTACAGACCTGAAATTCTGCTTGGCCATCCCCTAAGACAGATACCCACACCAGCTTCTGAAGGCTTCAGAATGTAGGCCCAGAGTATGTATAAAACTCCAACAGAGCAGACTGTGGTCTTTTTTGGGGTAGTTGGAGGGGAAGGGGACCAGTTCCAGAACAGATATTCAGTCTCAGATATTCCAGGTAGGAATCCTGACCCACTGGGTGTTATTGGCATTTCCAGTATAACCCTTTTTTTTCTTTACCTTTTTTTTTCTCCTTTACTTTTTTTTTTTACTTCACTTTTTCCCAAGTGTGGTTTGGTCACATCAAGGTGAAAATTTAACAGCTTTTACAAAATACTTACTCCTGTTCCCAGAAATAACACATGCTACCTGGGCCCCAGAGAAAAAGGACTCATGGATTGAAACAAATATGAAGTTGCACTGAAAGTGTTATATTTCCATTCAAGTGTGGATAACTAGCAAATAAATGTTGTCTACTTTATTGTTAGTCTATGTGAACACATCTGGAGTGTTCAAATACATTTTAGTTTCATAGCCTTAATCTTTTACAGTTATTCACCTTCAATATAAACTGAAAAAAGGCAAGTGCTGTGATAATGTGGGATGGAAGGGCCAGGCTTATGTTTTCATTATTTTTTTATTTTTTTGAATTTCCTAATTTAACCAAAATTGCTCAACAAAGAATCAAACCACAAAAATTTTCTTCATGTTTTGTAATTGCAGTCTGGCCAAGATTTGAATGTAGAGAAAGTTTTCCAAAATTCTCAATTTTTTTTTCATATCGTACACTGGAGAAATTACTGATAGGCATCCAGAATAACTAAAATTTTAACTAATAGAACCAACTAGTGTTGGTTCTAGACTGTTGATTATGATATTAGGCATTATTGTGTGGGGAAATAAAACTAGAAGAAAGGAATAAGAATAAAAACAAATGAAGTAAATACTTCAGAAATGGTGGGGAGGCAGGAATTGGTTTTAATTTTTCTCCTAAAATACACAGTTTTGAAAAATACATTTTTTAAAAAGTAAAATACACAGGGTTTGGATGGCTTCTTTTCAAGTATTTTTTTTCCTCTGGGATATAGCCACAGGCCATTTAGGTGACAATCAGATCTAGATGTAACTGCTCCAGCTGAAGGGAGTAATGCTGCAAATTCTGTCTGTGAGTCATCTACAACCTCCATAAGTTTTTGCTCCATGACAGATGGCTCTCACCTTGGGTGTATATGTTTTAATGGAAAGGTTGAAATTATATAGATAGGTGAAATTGTGTTTAATTATGACTTTAAAGTCAGGTAAAATGCTCTTTCCTATAGCAACGGTTCTAGCAATGATTGAAACCCACCCTCTGCTCCCAAATAAAATGCTTCAGTGAAGACTTCAGTCTTTTGGAGAGGTTTTTTCATTTCATTCCTTTCATGACCACCAATAAGTAATCTTAAAATTCACTTACATCCTTAGAAACAGGCTGTTGGGCTTTTTGTTCATTTTGGTTGGGGATTTTTGGTAGGCCTGTTCAGGTCTGTTCTGATATTCACTGGGATATAGGCACCTTTCTGAGGACCTTAGGGCTAGGTGGGGTTTTCTTCAGTGGTTAAATAGTAAGTATGATTATCCATTGCATCCTTCTGGAATAAATATGAAATCTCTGATCTAATAAACCTTTTACTGAGATTTCCAAGCCCAGTGTTGTTGCCTTATGGTGACACCCAGTGGAGGAAAGGAACAGTCCAACTTTAAAAATTATTTATTATGTATATATCTTGGGTTTTGAAATGTGCAGTGCATTAAAGTTGTGTAAACTGCTTTATATAAAATACATAGCCACAAGAAACTCGTGTTCTTTGGGATTTAGATTGAAAGCAAAAACATGACCAGTGTCAGCCCAAAGTATTTTATGGTTTCCGCTTTTAGTAGTAATGGAGTTGAACACAGATCAAACTGAAAAATAGCTGCTTCCTCCTCCAAAGACCATGGGAAAGAATAATAACTTTGTATAAAACTGTTGTAAACCTAGCAATATTGGGGTTCTACTTGAAAAAGAAGCATACTTAATTTCAGCAATTGGAATTGCTGGCTGAACTAAACCTGTACAGAAATCTGAATCTCCTGCACAAGGAAAAAAAAAAAAGGTGAAAAAGTCCTGCTTTCTACTTTCCCTAGTAATTTGACCCATAGATGTAATCCCTCTTCAGCTGAGACTAGCCAGAGAATTTTTCAAATCCATCTCTCTATTTTCAAAGTCTTCTATTTTCAAGGTGCTTTAGTAAGTCTTCTATTGAAAAATTGTATCTATCTCATTTCATACTCATATAATGAGAATTTTCCAGTTCTTTATAAGAAATGGTGCTGTCTTTTGTTTAACAAGACCAACAATTCGTGTGAAAAATCAATGTGATCATATTTTGCCATTCGGTGGCAGTGAGGGAGAGGCACAACTGTATAAAGTGTCAGTAACTACTATACCTGTATTTTCTGTTTGTAATTTTAATTGACTGAATTATTCATCTTTCTTAGGCTACATTAAAGTTTAATTAAACATCCATTTTCACAAAACAAACCCAGTAACATCAGCAAGGAATTTCCACTGCAGTTTGCTGTAGTAGTTCCAATGCCTCTACTCATTAGTCTATGTTATAATGAAGCATATTTTACTTAGCTCAAGCCAGGAGTAATTTATTTTGAATTTTAGCAGAGAAGACTCTTGGTACATAAAAGCAAAATAAACAGGGCTTAAGGTGCTTAAGATGCAAAAAGGTGAGGAGCTGATAAGGATTCTGGTTAGCAGATATCCCTCAAACAAGTTATTTTGCTACATCTCTGATATCATTATTTCTTTGTCTTAGCAACATCTCTCCTGAATACTGTTGTGAAAATTATTTTTAACTTAGCTACCACATTCCAAAAATTCTTCTGTGAGGAATAATGGTTGGTATGACTGTGTAGTCACAAGGGAGTTCAACTGCTAAGAGGTTATCTAAGACTTACAAGAACAATTACATTGCTTTTGTTGGCTGTGCATGAGCAGGGGCTTTGCATTAACTGCATTACAGAGCTCTCTCAAACTGTTCTCATGCTGCTAAGGTAGTTGGGATTTCAGGACATTAAGTAATATGAAGCAGATCTAAGCATAAATATGAATGCCTGAAACTATCCCCTTGGAGAAGCTGCTGGCTCGGAGGGTGAGCTGGCTTGCAGGGCATGGGGGACACTGAGATGTTTGGCTTAAGAACTGAACAGGTATAACATACATAAGAGGGGAGGATTCATTTCTTTTATGCAGCACTAGGTTTACACAGATATCCGCTCATCATCTGATTCCATGTTGCAAAGAAACTTTCTGTCAGAGAAACGAAACACTTGATCTTGGGGAAAGTGTATTTCCACTGTAAGAGATTCTGTTAAAGGGGAAATTTATTTTTACCTTGAAATATATGGAAGAGAAAAGGGATACAATTAGAGATCAAGAATGTAGTTTCTGCTGTCAGAAAGCAGAGTTCCTAGTCTTGTTAGTCCTTCAGGACATACCACATGGCCAGAGTCTTCAAAAGCTCCTTTGTAGTGGTTTCCTCGCAGGCTGAGGAGACAAAGAAAGATGCTACAGAACTCATTCCTTTCCAAGTCTGGTCTCGTATCCGGTTCTGGGATCACCATCCCTAGATCCTACAGCAATATATTTACCTTTTGTGAAGGGCTTTGAAGACAGGTGCTAAGTAAGGTCTGTTTTCTGACTGTTGAATAGTCTCAGCTCAGTGGCACCCTGAGGGTTCAGCATGTCTGTAAATCAACCCATTCTGTTTTTAAATTGCAATTCTGTCAGAAAGCTCTTTGCACACTCGTAATTCAAAAACTTCTTTCCCAAACCAAAATTATGCTAGGGAACTGGATGAGTCATGGGACTGGGAATTAAATATGAAGCCTTTCATCTCTAGATCACAAGTTCAAATATGCCCTGGGTCACTAAAACTTTGCCATGTACTGGCTTTTCAGCACTATAAGATTCAATGAATGCAAGAATGACAGAATTGCATTCTTGAGGACTATGGTGAAATTGCACCAGGAGGGAAAAAAACCTACATTAAAATAAAGTCCAATTGTTTTGCCTGAAAAAATGCATGCATGTGTATGTGTTATTTACCTTTTCCACATTTTTTTCTTATTTTCTCTTTTGTTTCTTTTCTCCAGCAAAGATAAACGAAGCTGTTTTGTGAATCAGAAATATGTATATATCCCTATCTAAGTTATAATATAAGATACAACATGAAGTTTCCTCAGCTTTGTAGACAGTGGGGTGACAAAGCATCCAGAAGAGTGTAACCAAAAGAGACCTGACAAACCACAGCAGTTAAATTCAGTTAAGGCTGTGTTATTGTTTTCTTACATGTGGGATATTTTGTGTGGTTGGTTGTGATTTTTTTTAAGTCTTGAATGAAATAAAAATGAAACAGGAAAGTTTATAAGGAGAGGTATTTATTGCAGTTGTCCATAATTTTAGATTTTTTAAAATTTATTTACATTATTATTAATCCTTGAGGACTATTTTTGAGAAGGTAAATCATTATAGATGCATTTTTTTCAGCTCCCCTTTTCTAAAACACTGAAAAAGGGAATGATGATCTAAGACAGAGAACAAGAAGTCAGGACACAAAATTTATGATCTCATTCAACTTCGACGTTATCAGTCTGGAGGAGAAATTTAATCTTGAACATAAATTGCATTTCCTAAAAAAACATAATCTTGCCTTAAGACACCAAACGCACTGATTACAGAGAATGTCTGTGTTTACACATTTGTACAGACCATGCTGACTGTATTAGTGTCCTCGGAAACAAACTATGTGGGGCATACAGGCCTGCTCCAAGCACTAAGAAAAAGAAAAAGAAATTTTGAAATCAGACCCTCTGATCTCTAAATCCTTTCAAATTCCTGAAGCACATTAGCTTTACTACTGCATGATGTGTGCAGTAGTATTTCCCCTAATGAAATCTGACTAAAAGTTTAAATTAGTTTAATGCATGAAATATATAAATAAAATGTGGCCTTGATTAAATTTAGACTTGATACATAACTTAAATGGGTAGCACAAGAGCAGCCCCACTATCATGTGTCCAGGCTATTTTTGGCTACACTTTGTTAAAAAAGGAATGAATTTTAACATTCCACATAGCTTGCAAAGAAAAGGCAACACAGGGAAGCTGCATATAAACAATAAGCTACAATTCAGTTAAAAAAGCAGATTTTTTTTTCCCCTCTTGTTTTAAAATGCTCTTGAAGGGATTGCTCTATCAAAGTGGATGATGTAATGTTTCTCCACCCACTTTAAAATAAAGTCTGTCTGGGGCTGTCTGTGACATTGAGATGACAAACATCCAAGCATCCCTAGAAGTAGTATCAGTATAAGTTTTGTCATATTACTGCGCTAACGTGTCTGAACCCTGACCTGTAGGAGTCCGTTCATGGGGCAGAAGGTATTTCACCTTCCACATCCAGTAAACCTTTGTCTTCTTTCCAACATCAAAATCAGGTTATCCATGCAGCCTTCTGTCACAGCCTCTGAGAAGCTGACAGTCACTTCAAGCAATTGTACAACGGTTCCAAAGAAGGTGCTACTTCACTGTTATGCCTGAAGCCTCAGTGGTACCACCGCTGCTGATTTATACCCAGCTCAGGCACTGCACCCACAATTCCTCCAACAGACAACTTTGTGCCTTAAGAAAATCTGTGTTGCCAATTTAAATCCACAAATCCCATCTCATTTATTAACTTTATATTTGGGTTATAATCTGTAATAAATTTCCATGATGGAAAATATCTCAAGGGAAGGAGAGCAGGGTTTTCTGGGAAGGGAAGAAAGGTATCCAACGCTAACGTATATTTTCTGTTAGTCATGCAGATATTTGGCAATCCCAGTCATGTATTTGGGAGCCATTTACTGCTCTTGTGTAAGCCTTATACCAGGACTTGTTTTCCTCAGCAAGTTCCCTTCTGGTCTCCATCAATTACAAGCTCTGTGTGGACACAGAACCCAAATATTGCTCACTCCAGTTCTCTGTTTGTCCTGTAGATAAACACTGATTTTCAGTAAGACACCCACTCCTGAAGTTAGTAGAATCGAACCTGTGAATTGTGCTAGCACTTGCTAGCACTGAGGAGCAGGGAAAGACTTACAAAGCAAATGTTACCTGCTGAAAGCAGCATTGTAAATTTTTACCTAAGGAGTCCTAGATGGTCTTCTTTACCCTGCTTAGGATCTTTTCTATAGGGCTTGCACCCCACAGACAGTGGAAATGCAGAGAGCAATCCCCTAATGAAGGTAGACTTGACCAGCCAGAAAATGAACTCGTGTGCAGATAGGCCTGGATGGCAGAGGTTGTTCCCAGGCACATGACATAAAGGCAGCAGATGAAAGGGATGAGCCTGTATCCTACAGCAGTGCAAAGCCAAAACTGCTCAGACAATCCCTTGATGAGGAAGAATCATATTGCACCAGCTTCTGCATTCTTACATTCAGCAGCAGAGGAATAATTATGTATTTAAGTGGATTTGGATTTTTTTTCCTTAAAATCTGAAGTACTGTCCTCCTATGCACTAATTTCAGTAGGGCACATCAGAAATACACAAAAAATTGCACATACACACAAGGCTGTCCTTCAAAACTTTGCTTCTCTTCAATAAGAAACAGTTCTTAAAATGAGAAATATTCCTAACACCATTAGAAACATTTTTCAGGCTATAGCTTCATAGTAAAACTCTACCTTAAAAAAAAAAGTGCATACCCTAAACAGCTTGATCTTTTTACTTCTTTTTCTTTCTTTCTTTTTTTTTTTTTA
>VYZT01056777.1:0-20028 GCA_013400735.1 Pomatostomus ruficeps | reverse complement strand
CAGGCAGTTGTTCAGCCATCCCCTGGAGAACGGAGTTCCATCACACCTGACAGTGACTTGGAATGCAAAATGCCACTGTTCCAAACATCCCCCCATTCCTTCTTCTTCCCTCAGCTCTNTCCTTCTTCTTCCCTCAGCTCTATATGTTGAGCATGACACCATGGCCTGGGGTGTCCCTGTGGTCAGTGGGGATCAGTTGTCCTGGCCATGTCCCCTCCCAACTTCTCGTGGATGTCTAACCTGTTGCTGGTGGGGTGGGCAGAAGAGGCCCTGGTTCTTTGTAAGTGCTGCTCAGCAATAACTAAAACATCCCTGAGTTATCAGCACTGTTTCCTGCAAAATTCAGAAACATGGCCCCGTACTGGCTACCATGAAGAAAATTAATGCTGTCCCAGCCAAAACCAACAAAATGACCAAGCTGTAAATTTGGTTATAAACAACGGGGAAGTTTAAACTGAAATGGCAGACACTGTTCTGTATTGAAGCCTCCTAGAATCCCTCCTTGGAGCTGCCAGATGTTTAAGCTAAAGACAAAGCTGAGGAATAGATGAAAGGAATGAGAAAGCTCTCTGACTTCAGTGGCTTTTTTTTGCAATGTTGCTTGGGTCTTAAGGAAACATAATGCAGCAAAAAGTTCTACTGTAACCACATCAGACTGCAAGATTAGGCTCTATTCAGTACACATTGGAACATATGCTTCAGCCTTTGGAAGAATTGAGCTCTTATCTAAATTGGTAAGCTTAAGGTTCAGGTTCTTGCATAGCAGCAGTAATTCCCCAGAACAGCACAAACGCCTTTTGATGGCGAATTACGGTGTTGTGTTACACAGCCAGTTCCCTACACAGCACTCCTTGTTTGTTGCTTTGAATCGACCTTACAAAGATCCCAGAGCCATGTACTTAAAAGTTAGGGAATGTAAGAACTAAGGTGACTTTACAGTTCTAATTCATTCCTGGGCATGAATTTTTCAAATCTTTAATTGCATCATCTCATCTGCCCATGCTCCTCAGAAAGCCAGAGCTGACTGAGGAGCTCAGGAAGAAAGGGGCTCACTTTACATCTGCAGATCTTTAGCATTGTCAGGCGGCTGACATAAGTGCTGCATAATAGATGAACCCTGTTCTGAAGGAAGAGGATCTCGTGGTTTTGGTACATACTGCACTCTTATTGGAGTGCTTCATAAAGAAAATTATGAATCCAATTTCACAGCAGATTTCTTCAATTTGGGGAGTGTTGCCATTGCTTTATCAGTGGGTGGGCAAACTGTAGAGGTATCAAAGAGGTATTGAAACAGTCTGCCCGTTGTGAGTGCCTCATGTCCAATGTACACAGCTTAATACAGAGTTCTTGTTGGCTTTGGTTGCAGAAGTGTTTCTTCAGCATCAAGACAGAGTTGAGACTGCAATCAAATGAGTAGTGTGCAGATACGCTGTGAAGAGCCTGGCTTGAGCATTTTGCACAGCTTCACACTAGGCAAAGCAATAAATTGGCTTTCTCAGCATTTTGCTTCCTTCCCTCAGTCCCATCACCTTCTTTTACCATCACTTGCTTGGTTCCATCATCAGACAGTTCTGCTACTTGAGGGAATTGTGTGATTGCACAGGGAGATAATATTAAGTGCCAGTTCTTGCTGTTTAATGATGCTGCTGTGGTGAGGCAAAAGCTGCATCAGCTAGATCAGTTCTTTGATATGGTTTATTGTCTGGCTGCATGAACAGTAGCATTGGCATAAATGGAAGCTGCAGGTTTTGTGTCTGGGAGGGTGGAACTGCCCGAAGCAAATTTAGAAACCATTTAAGAAGCACTGCGGCCAAACATGCAGCCTCAGTGAGATTGATTTTGCTTACTCTCCATTCCCTTTACACTCTGCCCCCCCACCCCAAATCATCTTCTGTCTTCCATAAGAAACAAGGCATGAGTCCTAAGATGGAGAACAAGATCCTAGGGGTAAGTGTTGTTACCTAAGTCTCATGTACCCCTAGATCATGTCCTGGGCCTGTCTTGAAATAACAGCCATATGGGAAAGGTGGGCAAGAGTTTATCCAGCGTTGGCCAAATTTGGGCACTAGTTCCCATTTCTTGTCGATCAAGTTCTCATCTCTCCTTACCCAGCCTGATGGTTTCTCATTCTGCTGTTTGCCATCTACAACCTTTTCAAACAAGTTGCTCTTGGGAGAGGGGCTGTGTACAGCCTGTTTGCAGAGATAATGTCTGTCTTTATCTCATAATGTACTCAGCAAGGAAGGACTCTTCCATTTGTAGTTGCTCTGCTTTCCGTGGATACTGGGTGGTCACAAATGGAGAGTGTTTGCAAGGCCTCTTTAGCTCAGCCACCTTTGGGCAGGTTATGACACAGATGGAGAAAGCCACACTGATGTGTGAAAGTTGGCATGTAAAAGGACTTCTTCCTCAGGCACATTTCAAACCCCTCTTCCAGAACTGAAGAAGCCAGTCCTTGTCAGATAGGAGGACCAGAACTGAATTAAGTGTAGGAAGAAAATGGATACTTTGACAACTTGACTCTTGAAAACATTTAATCTACTTTGGTTGATCCCCCCACGCCACCCGGAGAAAAACCTCATCCTAATGAACAATTGCAGCTTGTCTTCCTTGTGTTCTAAGGACTGCTCTGGCAAATTTTTATAAGGAAGCAAAAGATGAGTTACTACGGTAGGAATATTTTCTTTCTTTGCATTAGTGTGATATGGAGACTTCAACTTTCAGAATTAATAATCTCATTAACTATGAGTTTGTCCTAGTTAAGGTGCGTATTTTGGTCAGCTGTTATGTTTAGTGCTACAAATATAGTGTTTGATCATTAAACTAGAGTTTAGCATTTTGTTAAGGTGTGAGTTTTTCGTAACTCAGGTCTGCTAAAACTTGCACATAGTTTATGTAGTGTTCTTCAGGACCTGACTTCTTCAATACAAACTTCAGGATATCTGTACTGCTTGTGAGGTTCAACCTGCACATTTCAGAACATCTGAAGTTTAAATAAAAAGATTTTTCTCCTGTATGTTCCTGATAGCATTTGGGAAGAGATACAGAGCAGATTGGAAGACATTTTTTTACTTTATTGTCATGAACAGCGAACCCATACATACTGATTTATCTGAGACTTTATTTTGTATTTTGCAACTTGGTCAGCAATTCGTAAACTTTACAGAGGGTCCCTGAAAGTGTTCAAGGCCAGGTTGGATGCGGCTTTGAGCAACCTGGTCTAGTGGAACCCCTACCCCCCGGGGGTTAGAATTAGATGATCTATGAGGTCCCCTCCAACTCTGATTGGTGTGTTTTTCTATAGGAAAAGTAATTTAAGTCTACAGTGAAAGACTTGGATCTCATAGGCATTTAATTACTTTGTGTGCAGTGATCTTTTCTGTTCTCATTGTCCTCAGAGAAGAAAAGACTGCACGCAGCAGGGGACTTGCTTTGTCTTTGTTATGTTTTATTCAGACCTGAGTTTACACTTGTAGCCAGTATTCAAGAAAGCCAAGTGCTGCATACATTTGCCATGTTAAATACAAATGTGTGTTGCATACTTCCGTTTAACAAAAGGTTGTATTTTTAATGTGTCATGTCAATTACAAGCATTCCAAGGAAGATGGGTCAGGTCATATCATTATGTTTTACCTGAACAACTTCTAGGTAAAAATTCAGTAAGGTATATCTATCTATCCTGTGACATATACATCTTAGTATTTAAAATATGGTAAATCAAATTAGTATAATTTGAGAGTAATTGATGGGTTTTGTTATATCTTTTTATAGATAATCAGTTGAGCAGTGGTAACTGCATATGTCAGCAAATCCTGAAAGGACAGAAGTACTTAGTTCTGATTTTTTTTTTTACCCTTGTGGAGAAGTTAGGCATGTAATAACGTCCTACTTCTGAAACGGAATCTGTTTTTCTAATAGTTGGAATTTGATCCATCCACGCCTGTATTGTTTCTCTTGCTTCTTCTCTCATCCCCCAGATATATGTGCATGTTCTGGGGGGATTAGGATTCATCCAGACAGTGTGCCATTTCTTGAATTTAAAAATTGAATTAACTATTTTTTAAATAATCACTAATTTTGATGAGAAACACATCTCAAAGGTTTAACAGAAGCAGCTGGAAAGATGCAGGACCTTTTCCATCTGACAATGACATCAGTAGCCTTAAAAAGCAAAGAATGAATAACAGCATCTGTGGTTATGGCTGGTTGTTCTGCTCAATGGGATCTTTCCCATCTGAGAGGCTGTGGCCCAGGCTCCCCCTCAGTTCCTTTCCTCTCTCAGTGGTACCAGTTCTGGGTTGAATTTCTGTGTAGGAGGTTTCTGTGAAGTAGGTGATGCTTATAGGGAGTTCAGACAATTCTGATACTCATAATGTTTGGTAGCTAGCTCTCTTACAGCTCTTCTTGTTTTATTACTAAGAATGTGGGACGTGACTGTTTAGTAGCTTGGCAGCACAGAGTGTAGTTTTACTTGGTTTTGTCAAAAGATGGTCAAAATGAAGTTTGACATAAACACACTGATGTGAACACTTGAGAACATACTTTGTATGTGGAGGTCTGTAAAAAGCTTACTCTGGCAGTATCTGGGAGCATGCTTGTAAACATATCTCGTGCCTTTTTTTGGTTTTGTTTTGACCCTTACAGAGCCAACAGTGCGGGCAGAACTGATGGAACAGGTGCCTCATATTGCTATGTTCTGTCAAGAAAACAGACCTTCAATCCCATATGCTTTTTCCAAATACTTACTACCGATTGTGGTGCGATACCTTGCAGACCAGAATAACCAGGTAAGTGTCTTCTAGGAGTAGTTTACTGGCTGGTGAAATAGATACCGTGATGCCAAATTATTTAAATTTAGCATTTTACATGTGCGTAATATTTTGGGATATAAGGATTTTGAATGGACATTAAATACATGCTACTATGAATTTATTTAAAGAAAACACTTAAGAAAATTTTTTAAGGAAAATACAATGTCAGTTTTTCACATCTAACATGGTCTGTCCTGATTTGGGCCTTGTATCTGGCATTGTAGTCATATGGACAAAATCAGTCATTCAGACAAATTTATGTAATTTAAATTCTGGCAAAAAGGAGCAGTAGTAATGAAACACTGTGTCCTTTGTATAATTCAGCTTTTTAGCACCATGATGTATCTTCATGACCAGTTATCTGTATATCAGTCCGGTAAAGGTTTTGGATTGAACTCATGTGGTTTACTCTGCATGTATGAGTTAGCTTGTCCAGAGCTTTCTTGAGGCTTCTCCAATCATTTCAGACTAGATTAATAGTAGCTGATACATTATTTTCAGTATTTTAGGCTTCTGAGTTTGTCACTTTTTCCTTGCCCTTTTCAAAATCTATGTAGTTAAAAATAGCTACCCAAAGCTGTTTTTCTTAGTAGTTGCTTTGCTAATTCATGTGGAATACAACAGCTCTACTTCTGTTTGATGTTCTCTTGCTAGAAGATTCAATGATTCTTTTCATTGTTTTAACCTCTGTTGGTACTCCATAGTTCATTGGGCTGCAGATCTGTGAAACAAAGAGCTCAAAGGTGTTTCCAAAATTGCTGCATTGCAGTCTATCTAGTCTCTTGCTGTATGTAATGTTTTCTCTTCTGATGAAATTACTCCTTTGAGAAGCAAGGGTTAGCCAGCTAAGTCAATAATGGGCATCTTATTTTTGTACAGTTTTTTAAAAAATGGAACTAAGCAAAATTGTGTCTCAGAATTTAAAAGCATTGGAAATAAATGCAATTATTCCTTGCCAGCCTATTTCTTGTTAATCTCAGAAAAAGAGGATTTGTTCTGTAAAATTCACGTTCCTTTGAAATTTGTTACTCTCCATTAATTGTGTTGCATTTTCTTCATGCATTGCATGAGCTTTGCCATGATGGCTCTTTTTGACATTAAAACAAATTGCATTTGGACCCAAGAAACACCTTCATATTGTCAACTAAGGCAGGGGTCCACCTCCATACTTCCCAAAACACAGGACAGCAAACATGAAGTGCTTGCAAAAGCACTTGTGGAGCTCTTGTCCTCTCACTGTGTGCAGTTAGTACTGCTGTGTGCTGGTGTACAGGTACAGCTTCCAAAATACAGGACACATGTATTTCAACAAAAAACCTCTCTTCAGATTGGTTGGTTCAATTTTTGTCTCTTTATGGCAGGTCAGAAAAACAAGCCAGGCAGCGTTGTTAGTGCTGTTGGAGCAAGAACTCATCGAGAGATACGATGTGGAGACCAAAGTGTGTCCTGTGCTCATAGATCTGACAGCTCCAGACAGCAACGACGATGTGAAGACAGAAGCCGTGGCTGTAAGTAGCAGCAGTACCAAGTCACACAGCCTAAAGTTTGCCTGAGTGCTTGATAGTGCACTGGTGGTGGTGGTGTTTCCAAGTCACACAGCCCTTACTAAAGAGAAAGCGTTACATTCCCTCTCCGTAATAAATCTGTAACTTTTTCCATGCTGTGTCAGTGCTGTACACTCCAGTCAAGTTCAGATTTAAATTCAATAGCTTATATACGCTGTAAAAAAAACCCCATCTGGACAAGACAGCACAAGGGATTAATTTTACTGACTCCTAAAGCATCTGCTGTGTTGGCTTTTGAGTTTTTTGAAGGTTTGTCTGTTTGTTTTATGGAAGTTTAAATTGCCTGTGTGGAAAATTTCCATCAGTGCAAAAGCTTTAATGCCTCAGTTCTGTTGCTCTTTGCTGTATGTCTTATTCTCTTTATTGATTTTGTTTTGTTTTATTGGACAAAGTAATGAACATCTCAGTTGATTAACTCATGGTTGGTTGGTTGGTGGTTTTCTTTTTTTGCATTAGACGCAACCTTTGTAATTAAAATTTATGTGGTAAATTAAAATAGTAAGCAGATTAGTTAATTTATAATGGAGAAATGGCAGAAGATATATGCCCTTTTGTTTCCTTTGTTTTTTTTGCAATTTATATTGATGCTTTTTGCTGGGTGAAATTTTTTTCTTTTCGCTTGAGAGAGCCCTCATTTAATATTTTACTTTCCTACTGTGACTGGACTGATAAACAATAACCAGGCTCCAGCACTGTTGCATTTGGCACCAAATTTCTCATGCTTCTTGCTGAAGCTTACAATTGCATAAGAGAATAAAGTATAAGCAGATTAGTTTTATCTGTCTTCATGGTTTTGAAGGTATTGAAACTTGACAGAAATTTCTGTAGCTCATCAACCCCCTAGAGGTTAGAAAAGCCATAATTTGTTATTATAGGAGAATGTATTTAAGTAGTTCTACTGACATGATTAGGAAAAGTAAACATAAAATTATTTTAGCTTTTTAAAGCTAATTTTTTTTAAGTTTCAGTACAAATCAGAATGAAAGAGCAGTTAGAGGGAAGAGTTCTTTCTTTGCTGCAATACATTTCTTTTGGAATTTTATGTTTGGGAGTTGCATATGTTCAATTTAGAGTGTTGTAGTGAATTTTTAAACCACACAGAAGTCTCTTAAGCATATTAATTGTCAATAACTTTCTGTTAATTGTACATACATACATACATTCATTAAGTATTGCAACAGTGAAAGAATCTTGTACTTTTTTTTTTTTAGAAGTTTCTTGGGTAACATATGAGAATAATTTCTGAGTCCAGTTATCTTTGTTAGCTGGGAATTTGGTTCAGTTTAGTGGGAGACCAGCGTTGTGTTCTACACCTGTGTTGTGTCATGACAAGGAAATAGGGGGAAACAGTTTTTTGTGGAAGTGGCCAAACATTTTCAATTCAAATGGGGTTTTGTTTTCAATATTTTTCACAGTTTTCAGTAAAATTATGTTCATGATGTGAAAAGCCTCTGCTTAGCTGACACAGAATGGCGTGTTGTGGAAGCACCCCTGATGAGTGTCTGTCTTGTCATTAGATTATGTGCAAAATGGCCTCCATGGTTGGAAAGGACATCACAGAAAGACTTGTGCTTCCCAGGTTTTGCGAGATGTGCTGTGACTGCAGGATGTTTCACGTTCGTAAGGTAGGAATTGTGAGCACCTGGTCTAGATTATCTGTGAGAAGCGTGTCATGGGCTTGGAACTCGTATGTGACCTAGAAACTTTCTGATAGATCTTATTTGTGCCGTGTATAAGTGAAAGCTGTGGGGGTTTCTGTAGCTCGCATTTCCACAGATTTTAGTATTTGACACTGAGATTTTTTTCCAGAATCACTACCCTTCTTACTAGAAACAAAAAAAAGAATCTGCTTGTCCTTATGCTATAGGTAGCTGCAGCGTGATTGGGCATATGTCCTTGTGATTGTGCTGGAGGCCATGAAAACACCAGCTGTGGCTGATACAGCATCAGCCACCTGAGCTCATGTCTCTGTGCATAGATGGAGTCAGAGATGCTCCTTAAGATGAAATAAACCAGTACTCCATCATGTTTAGGTGTGGAGGCTGTGCTTTGGTCTCATCCTGCCATTGAATAGCTTATGTCCCTTGATAACTGCATGCATTCTTTAATTTGACACCACTTTAAATGCATTTTGTCCTCTTCTTTTTAATTTGATTTCTGGGTTTCTTCTGTGGTTAAGAAAGACTGACTAATTTTGAAGAAAAAGAATTTTTTTTTTTTTTTTTTAAACCATGGAAAGTGATGGAATGGGAAAGTAGCTCATAATGAGTTTGCACCAGAAAATGTTTTTATGGCTTTAAAAGTTGTTTACTTATTTTCCCCCTTGGATTTTGCTCTGTTAAAACTGTGGTCTTAGCGATTATTTCTTGCATTTTATCTGCAAGGTATGTGCAGCCAATTTTGGAGATATCTGCAGTGTAGTTGGACAACAAGCCACCGAAGAAATGCTGGTAAGCCATTGCTTAAAGGGTTTTTCTTTTTAATACAATTCAGGAGTGGAGCCAGATAAGGTAGAGAAGAAGGGCAGCTCATGAGAGATTGCAGATACAGGGCGAGCGTGGCAGGGGGGATAAAGTGCTGGGAGTGGTGAGGCTTATGTATTGATTTAATCTCTTCAAGTCAGTTTTCCTGCCTCAAGCAACCTCCTGGAAAGGAGGGAAGGAGAAAGAAAGGTAAAGAAAATAAATGAATCTTGGCAACAACAAGTGAAATAAAGGGAAGAGAGGCAAATTCAAAATAGACTAAAGGTAACTGGATGGAGAGAAGAGGATCCTTAACTGTGCCCACACATCCATGGTGGGTCTGGGGAGCTAGTGGATGTTGCTAGATTTGAAGACATGACAGGACTAGGGAGCAGAAATCAGCTTGGCAGACTCTGGGTTCCCTCTTCAAACTTTCTACTCTTGGGAATGTGGACAGTGAGTTTGTTGAGGGCCAGCAGAAGTTGATGAATCAATGCCCTGAATTAGCAAGGGACTTACATGGACAGAGTGTAAATGCAGGCATGACTTCAGCCAGAGGCTTTGCAGCCTTTTGCAGTTGTGGTGTTGGGACAGGTAGGCCTGTTGTAGCTTTCAGGGCATTTCTTATGCTCTTAAAGCATTTGCTGCATTTTTCTCTAGCTATTGAGTTATTCAAGTCATTTTGTAATGAAGTTTAGTTGTGTGGATTTGCATCCCATATGCTTACTGATTTGGGATGTAAGTTGATTTCGCTCATACAACTGCCCTTTTAGTGATTAGCGCAATGAATTTGGATTAAAACTTTGTAGAGGGTGCCATTAGACTACTATGAAATAAAAAAGTGATGATTATTTAATTTGAAAGCAATAACGTGTGGCAGGACAGCTGGGGTTCTCTTTCTATAACAGAAAATGTCATTTTCTGCTCTTTTTGGATTATTCTTGGGAGAAAAGGAGGGGTGTAAAAAGCTGAACGATAAAACTTCATTTTCTAACCTAAAAGCTTTTTTTAATTAGAGGCAAAGTCTAGAAAACTTGGCTGTAGAGAGTAGGAACAGCTGAACATCTATAACTGTGTAGCAACAGCCATTGGATTACTTGTGTTTTGTCACTGTGCCTGTTGCAAGCCAAGGCAGCCGTGTGTGTCTGTGCCTCACCTGCACTCTGTCCATCCTTACCACTACTGTTCCCAAAAACCCAAGCACCTGAGCACCTTCAAAATGCTTCAGTTTTATTAGTAAAGCCACTGCTCTGTTCAAACATGTTTTCTCTTGAGCAAATGCAATCTTTCTCTCATTCCGCTGTTCCTCTTTGCAGTTCATGTCCTACATTGTAGGATAGATTGTGGCAGAGGTTGGTAAATCCAACAATGGAGAAGTGTAGGTAGAAAAGAAAGTTTTTTTCTTTCTGAAGATGCTGTTCCTTTGCATTTGATTAAGAATCTTACAGAAGATCTGAAGTGGTCTCTGATGGGTAATATGTTAAAGTTAAAAAATATGTTAAAGTTTGGAAGGGACCTTAAAGATCATCTAGTTCCAACCTCCCCTTCCATGGGCAGGGATGCCTTCCACTAGATCGGGTTACTCAAGGCGTTATCCACCTGGCCTTGGAGACTTCCAGGGCTGGGGCATTCACAGTCTACCTGGGCAATGTGTTCCAGTGCCTCACCACCTTCACAGCTAAGAATTTCTTCCTAATAATGCACCAGTATTATTTTTCTTGTTCCTGCTTTAAAAGAATGGTGTAGACATGAGGTCTTGTCCTGTGGTAGGTTTGTTGGTCTTGGGGATATTTTTGAAGCTGGGCTTTTTGGTGGGGTTTTTTGGGGTACAGATCAGGTTAAAGAGTTAGTACTTGCTTGCTATTCTTCAGACAGGTGAATTTTCCTTATCTGTGTCCATAAGCAATTTGAAAGCAGTGGATTAGAAGTGTGGTGCTACTGAATGTGTGTTCTTTGTCTTGCAAATGTTAAACTGTGCCTTTGAGTATGAAGGTGGAGAACCAGGTGAGGAAAACGAATGTGAACAGAGAAGTTGTTTTGAAACAAGTGCTGCTTATTAAGACTCACACACTATGTTCCTAACAGCTGCCGAGGTTTTTCCAGCTCTGCTCTGATAATGTGTGGGGAGTTAGGAAGGCCTGTGCTGAGTGCTTCATGGCAGTTTCTTGTGCAACATCACAGGAAGTCCGGAGGACAAAATTGTCAACCCTTTT
The DNA here is from genome assembly GCA_013400735.1 of Pomatostomus ruficeps. NCBI lineage: Eukaryota > Metazoa > Chordata > Aves > Passeriformes > Timaliidae > Pomatostomus > Pomatostomus ruficeps. The sequence continues at coordinate 8,977 of VYZT01056777.1, read as the reverse complement.
TATTAATTTGATTAGTGATCCTTCTCGATGGGTAAGAATTGTTTTTTATTTTTTGAATAGCTGTCATATATGAAGAATTTTACTGCGCTACTCCATGTAGAAGTTCTCGTGGGTGTGGATAATCTAACCTGTTTCATGCACCTCAAACAAAATTGTTCTTAGACTGGTTAGTTCATTGACGGGTGTAAAGTCACATTTTCACTGCAGCATGTAAGAAAAACTGTGTCAGTGGAGTAGCTTTTTTTAAACTACAGAATTGTCTGTGACTTAACATAGCTGAGAATCATTAACAAAACAGGAAAATAAATTTTCATGTATTTGTACTTCTTCAGGTTCCCTACCACCATGTCCTTTTCTGAGGGAGGGGGTGGAATTTGTCGTTAGTTTGGGGGTTGATTGGTTTTGGGTTTTACGGGTGTTTTGGCTGGTGGTGGGGAGTTTTAATTATTTAAATTTTTATTGTTTCTTAGGTGATGGGTTTTTGTTTTTTGAGGCGGGGGTTTGGGTGGGATTTTTTTGTTGTTGGTTTTGGGGAGGGGTTTTGGGTTGTATTTTTTGTTTATTTGGGGTTTTTTTATTTGTCATCTTGAAGATCTACTCTTAAACCTTAAGTTTGTTATTAAGTGGACTGCTTCCAAGAGCCAAGGATCACCTGCACAGAAGCATGAGCTCGTGGATCTTGGAAAGTCGTGCAAGTTGTAGCCCAGCAGAATTAATCGAATACCAAAAATTGAGATAGAGAAGTATTGACGAGAGGAGAACAAATAGTAGGAGAAAGGAGGAGCAAATGCACAGCATAGCCAAATAAGAAAGGGAAGGAAATATAATGCTTATCAGTCAGATTTCTGGAAGTGAAATATATGTTCACTGTACATGATTTTTTTTTTCCTTTCAAATTGTTAAAGTTCTCAGTTGAGCTCTCAAATTCACCTGCTTCTGTTGTCTAAACATGTTTTTCCTCCTTTGGTTGTGGGGAATAGGCCTTTCAATTTGGTAACCTGTGATGTAACTGGTTGCACCCTGCTTTTTCATTTTTCTTAACATTTTTTTTAAACTTGGCACTCTTATGTATACAGCTGGCTGATTCTTTCCAGACATGAGCCTCTGCTCTTGATTTTCTTAGTAGGTTTATGACCCTTTCAATTCGTAGTAGCAGGCATTTGATGTTTTATAGGACAGCAAGATTTATATGTATGATATTGTTTTTTCACCTTGGATCCTTTCCACTAGGTTCGCCAAGCAGCTTTTCAGTCTCTGGGGCCTTTCATATCAACTTTTGCTAATCCATCCACCAGTGGCCAGTACTTTAAAGAAGAAGATGTTAAAAACCCAGAAGATAGTGGTTCTGCACAGGAAAACGGGTAAATTTGCTAGATCTACAAGTTATTTTTGCCTCCTTGTTCTTCTGCATGAACTGCAGGTTAGGAAAACTAACTTTGCTGTATTTGGTGAATGGAAACATCTGGATCTTCTCATCTTCATAGACCAGAATCAGGATCTATGTTCTGTGATGGGATGAGTGACTTGATAGACAAGGGAGAGCAGTGTATACCATGTGCCTGGATTTCAGGGAGGCTTTTGACATGGTCTCCTGTGAGATCCTTGTGGAGAAGCTGCTGAAGTTTGGGCTGGATGAGGAGACAGTGAGGTGGACTGGGGGCTGCCTGCGTGGCTGGGCCCACGGGCGCTGGTCAGCGGCGCATGGTTGAAGGTCAGGAACTGGTTGTGTACGAGAGGGGTCCAGTGCCACTCACCGTCCCCACTGGCGATCGGAATGGTGAGCAGGGTGTAGCCTCAGCAGCTCTGCTGGTGACACAAAACTGGGAGGAGGGGCTGATTCACCCACAGGGGCATGCTGCCATCCAGACGGAGACCTGGACACACTGGAGAGTGTCCAGTGAAGTGCCACAGAATGACAGACTGGAGCATCTCTCCTGTGAGGAGAGTCTGAAAGAGCTGGGACTTCAGCCTGCAGAAGAGAGGGCTTGGGAGAGTCTTACCAATGTTCATAAATACCTGAGGGGAGAGTGAAAAGAGGATGGAGCTGGGCTCCTGTCAGTGGTGCCCAGTGACAGGATCAGAGTCAATGACCTGTTTGGTTGTGGGGAATAGGTCTGTCAATTTGGTTACCTGTGATTTGGTTACCTGAAACACAGGAGGTTCCCTCTGAACATCAAAACCCACTTTTTTGTTACTGTGAGAATGACCAAGTGCTGGCACAGGTTGTCGGAAAAGGCTGTGGAGTATCCATCCCCTGAAATACTCAAAACCTATCTGGACACAAGTCCTGAGCAGCTGGTTCTGGGTGTCCCTACTTGAACAACAAGGGGGTTTGGCCCAGGTGGCTTCTTGAGGTCCCTTCCAACATTGTCCCTTCTGTGATTCTATGATTTCTTTTTTTTTTTTTTTTGGTTATGGTGTAAATAAATTTACTTTGATAAATAACAAACTGATAGAATGTGTGTGAATTTTCAAGAGCATAACTAATTTATTTTGGTTTTTAAATGTCTGTTTGCTTTGGCACTCAACAGTGAACAAGTCAGGACCACAGAAGGTGTCACAACAGATGAAGAGCACAACAGGACAGAGGATCTATCTTCACATGTTGATAGTGGTGATTTTGCAACAAAACTTGAAAATGTCACGGAAGATCAAAATACAGTGTCAAATAACTCCAAGATGGAAAGTGACTTCCAGACTGAATCATCCTTCCATTGCACTTTGCCTTCAGAATCTTGTGGGGAAATGGTGGATGAGAATGAACAAAGTTCTCATTGCTGTACAACAGATCTGCAGGAGGCTGGGCTGAATTCACAGGAAACCTCTCTTTCAGAGCAGGAATTATACAACTCTTTCCATTTCTGGAGGACTCCACTTCCTGAAATAGATATTGACTTTGAGCTTCAGGAGACTTCTGGTATAAAGCTCGATAGAGAAATTCAGGAACTCACTATGCCAGTGTCTCCAAGCATTCCTATGGCAACAAGGAAAGAATTAGAAGAAATGATAGAAAATTTGGAACCCCATATAGACGATCCAGATGTCAAAGGTATGGTAAAGACACTGAAGCATTTTTAGTGTTTGGAGATATGCATATGATGCTTCAGCAGTTTGGGCTTTAACCTCTTAGTTGTTTTGGAAGTCAGAAGTATGCTTTTCTCCTGGTCTTTAAAGAGATTGAGGAAAATTGGTGAACTAAAAGGGAATTTGCATTTGTGTAAAGATGTTTAAAAGGAGTATGATTTCTTTTATAAACTGAATGCACATGCAGTTAGAAGTATAAAATTCTGATTGCCTGTTTTGACATTATGATCGAATAGATGGTTCAAAGGCATAAGTTGTTGATAAGCAAGTTTATTTCTAATTAGCACATATGCAAAATAAGGCAGATTAAGAGGGTTTTTTTTTTTAATTATCAGTGTGAATAATGGTTTTCTTTATATGCATTATCCATTTGATTTTGGATGAAATAGTCTCCATTTTTTCTACAAGGGCTTTGTTATTGCAGCCGCATGTTGACAGCTTTAATGCGACAAGTTTGTTGGGTCAGGCTGATAATTGATCCAAGCTGTTCTTGAAGTGAACACACATTCTACATTTTAAAAGCTCTTGAAGAATGAAGAAGGGTTTCATAAGTGTGACAAGGTGGTGGAGCAGCACTTCAGGGACACCTCCTGAACTATAAGGATTTGGCCCTTCTACACATACTTATTGGAAATAGGTTTTTCTTGGTATTCATATGCTGAAAATATTCTAAGGGACATCAAGCTTGAGTGTCACAGTTAAAAAGTCTGGAGGTACCACTAAGGAAGAAGCCATGTTACTTGGAGCTGATGAATCTCTGGGGGGAAAGTGTGCCTCTATACCAAAAACAGTTAGGAGGAAAAGCGGAGGCAAGTTGGGGAAAAACATTTTAGAGTAAACTGATACACTTTCAGCTTCTTCTTATTCTTAGGAGGTTGATATGCTAATAACTTTTCTTAAATCCATTTTTTACTTTAATTTAATCAATTGTGGAGTCAGCAGATAAAATTTTGTTGCTTTAGGAGTGCTTTGGGCACTAAGGAAAGAGGTAAGAAAAAAATTTCACTCTTGCTACTGACTTCAGTCATCACATAATCAATTTCTGAAGCCAACTGCAAAAGCTTGCACTGCTGTTTAGGTTTACTTTGTAAAACTTCTGTCTGTAGTTACAGAATATACCTTAACGTATAAATTACAGTGGTTTATGTAAGCAGATTTATGTAAGCGTGTAGTTATACATCCAGAACTGTCCTGTGTTACGAGGTTGTTTATCATGTGTGTTTGTGTCTTGTTTCAGAGCAGATCTTTGGAATTCTTTTTATTTGTTTGTTTGTAGTTCTCTTGACTGGGTGTCAGGAGGTTTTCTGTGCAGTTGTTGACCAACCTTTGTGCATTTCAGTAGAAGAAAACTGTTAGGAGGTTGTCAACACCACGGGTTCCCCCCCTTAGGAAATATTTGAATTATGGTTAGCAATGCCATTTATTCTAATTAAAGGTGGCAGTGGGTGGTCTTGATTACTCAGTCACCTTTGTATTCTTTTCAATACCTCTGACTTGGTCAAGGCTGTGTAGTGAAGCTCCATAAAACATTCCTCCTAAATCTTCTACTCTTTTTTCTCTTGCCTATGCTCTCATTATTTGGTCTAAATACTTGAGAAGCTGGAATTTAACAACATGCCTGTTTTGATTTAGTAACGTTGCAATTTGGATTTTGCACAAAGTGCAAATAGTATTAATTTTGCATGCTTGTCTCAAACACTGTGGCACACATAGAAATGGTAGCTATCCAGACTTTAGTCTCCAAGTAGCTGACTTGATGCCTGTGTTTTGAATCTTACACTTCCTAAATTGTGGCAAAAGGTGGGTTTGCTCTGGGGGTGATCCAGGTGATCAGAGCCCTGACTGCCTCTTTGCTCATGGCAATACCATCTAAAACTGCTGTTGCAAACTGATAGTATAAATATTCAGTCAAAAGCTTATCTTAATTTGATTTCATAGAAGCTACTTAATTTCACAGATAATTTTGTCTCCGGTGTACATGGCTTACAAGTGTATGCCAAACAGCCCTGGTCCCAAATAGTCCATAGGGTCTTTCCCTGCCTGCACTTGCCCCTCTCTGCAGAGCTGGCCATTATGTTTTTGAGTCTTGTACTGTTGAGTAGGCTTTGCTTTGACAGCAATGACTGAGCAAGCTAGGAAGTTTTTTCCCCTCTCTTTATTTCTTTTTAAATCCCTGTGATCTTTTTCTTGCACTTTTCTTCGTTGGCTTGCTGTCACCTAAGTCCTGGACTCCTGCTTCCATGCTGTGCTCCTGTCTTTATTGCTGCATTCCCAGCCAAGGGATGGGAGTGGAAGATGCTGTGTTCTCTGTGGTGGGTAAGTGGAGGCCTGCCTTACTGGAGAGCTTCCATAGGTACACATCTTCTGGCTTCTACAGCAAATTGGGCAAGCATCCCGAAGGCATGACAAGATGAAGTGATGCAGTGTGGTTTGGGAATGAGACTGTGGTGTATGATGTTTTGCATGTGTCAGCAAGATTAAGTTGTTCAGATGACCTTGACTCTGGCTATACCTTGCCTCTCCATGCTTGACTGTGCAAATTCAGCAGCCTTCTCTTGACATGGGTTTTTGGTTGTTTTGTTTTGGTTTTTATTGAAAATGTTTTGTAAACTTATGAGAAGAAGAAAATTAATTCACGTTGTGTGGAGCCATAATGGCACAGGGTTTTTGAAATTTCTTAAGATCACACTGAATTTTTATTGTTTGACTCTGCACAATATCTAGTGATGGTAATAAAGTGCTGTTGTTAACTGTTCAGTCAGAGGAGGTTGATGATTTCCGTTTTGCTAGTTGGTTTCAGAGCCAGTCCCCGACAGCTGAGGCAGATGTGGAGATTTGGTGCTGGAGTTCAGCCAGCAGTGATTCTTTCTGAGTTAGAAAAGTATAGTTTTGTTGGGGGTGTTTTTTGTGTTTTTTTTGTTGCTGTTCCTTCCTCCCACCCCATCCTCTGCTTTGCACTATATGCTCATCCCTAGCAGCTACTATACCTTTGTACCCCTATCCCCTCCCCTCCACATGTATTTCCCCTCCTATTTCCTTTTCTGTTTTCATTTATCTTCCTTTCTGGGTTTGGCATTCTTCACGTCTCACTTCACCCTTCTGTGTTGTGTGAGTTGCTTCTCCCCTGACCTGCTTGCATCATTATAGCAGAAGTATTGAGAACAGAATAACTCCATTTTTATCTGAGGAGTACCTCAGTGTACCATGCCAATGAGAAGACTCAAAGGAAAGGCATCACCAGGCCATGCAGCCTAGAGTTCGGTGTGTTCGGTGCATATCCCCGTATTCCAGATGTCTGGGATGCCAAGCACTAAGAGCTTACTGTTTACATACACAGTGGTCTTGGTTATGTGGTTTTGGTTCTGTGTTTTGTGTTGGGGGTTTTTGGGAGGGGCGGTGGTGTTGGTTCGTTTGGGGGTTTCTGCAATGCACCTCATTGGAGCAGTTCGTGTTTCAAGCCTTAGATCCTTGCTTCAAGGCATGGAGACTCATGAGGTCTCCAGCAAATACAATTTTTTAACAATAATCAGTAACCATCATAGAATATTTTGTTCCCTGATCTTGTTCTCAGAAAGGGATGAACTGCTTTATCTGAATCTCACTCTTTACTTTGGGGTTTTCCTTCCAGAACTAGCTTATTGCCAAAGTGATACATCTGAGTAATAGGGGGTTGAGCAGTCAGCAACCAAGATAAAGACAGCCTGTCTCCTTACAGGCAGACTGCTGGCTAGCAGAGCTACATGGGCTGTGCAAAGTTGAGCATTGGTATTATAATCCCTGTTAAAGGACCTTTCCAATCCACCGGCCAGACATCTGGAAGGTCTTAGGCTGGGAGATGGGAACCTGCACATTCCTCTGAAGTTTGCAAGCTTTTTAAAAGTTATCACAGGGTCCTTATTCAGGTCACATTTTTCCAGTTCCCTGAGGCTGCTGCTGTCTACCTTCAGAGATTGCCTTTCTTTCCTCAGATGTTTTTATTTCTTTGTTTTTCTTTCCATGGACACTTTCTTCAACTGGCTTTATTTCCTTATGTTCTGCATAGAAAGGGCTAAATCATATAATGTCAGCTTTCCGTAGTATTATTTGGGGGAATAGAGGAAGCCTGACTTGCAGGTTACTGAGGCTAACTGTGGCTAATGCCAGTTACAAGCTGCTTTGCCAAAAGGAGACCTAATAGGGATAAACCAGCCCAGATGCAGGTCAATTGATCCCATTCCCTTATAAGAACAATGTTGATAGGTTACTGGCACTGCCTGCAATAAAAGTCTAAAATCTGTTGTTAATGGAAGAGAAGGTGAGGACTAAGTGCAGAAGAAACTCTGTTTTTATGTTTCAGTTACTTCATCTCTGTGCCCATTAATGCAGCCCAGAGCTTTCGCCTCTGAGTAAGAAGTGAGGGTAAGGAAGACAGATCCTTTAGAAAAAGGGAAATAAAGGAAAAAGAGAAAAAAAGGACACATCAGTGTCTTCTTGTGAAACACCAGGAGAAACAGGAAATAACAATAAGGCTTATTGAAAGGACAGAAACTCCTGAGAAGCAGGAAATTCAATAAGACCAGAGAAGACATGGTTTAGAATGTATAGATCGTACCATTTAATTTAGGATGCAGGTACAGTAGCCAAGAGCATATACTTCCTTGTTCGAAAATACATCTCACCTGAAGCAAAAGTTCAGGAAAGAATTAATGGTCTAAGATCCAGTGAACGTATACTTTATCTGAGCGGTGCAGTACCTGAGTTCTGTGCTATGTGCACAACTGACCTTTACACTCCAGTTTTTACTGATAGTACTTGTGAAAGCTGGTTAGCCAGCAGATTCCCTTCTAGTCCTGCTATCCATACCTTGCTTCCAAAGAGCTCTGAAGCATTTGTCTGTCTTTCATGAAAGGGGAGCCTGATCCTTTACTTGAATTTGAAGTGATTTTCTGGAAACCATTGCCTGTCTCATGTCAGTAGGAAATCTCTTTGTGAGACGTGGGGCAGCAGCAATGCTTGGCACTTCTTTTAGCTAGGACCTAAAGACGTTTATGTACTTCAGGTCATTCGCCTTTCAGTGAATGGCAGCACTGAAGTCACCCTTGGTGACAGGACCTGGGAATACGCACTGAAAGAAGAAAGAAGGCGCTTGCCAATCAGTGAAATCCTTGGGAGTTTGGTTTCTCCTGTCCTTCATCCCCACATCTTGAGACTGTAGAATTGACAAGAAGCTGAGGAAATGCACGTTTTTGTCATATTGCTTGTAGGGCAGGAAGAGGCAATCAGGGTGGGTGTTGTCTCCATCCCATTAAGCCCCTGTGCAAGGGTGGTCCAGGTGTGCAGGCTGACAGTCGGGCGTGGGTGTGGAATATGCCCTGGAAAATTCCCAATTACTGCTGTAGATACTCTTACTTCTTACTAGAAGTAATCTTTGGAGCTCTGTGTGGATTCTTCAGTAAATACATAAACAATGTTGAAGCAGTGTGTGTTTCCCAGGTCAGGGTAAGCTTTCTTGACCTTTAAGTGAAGGTGACAGGAGTGCACATTTTTTCATGAAGTTGTCCTTCGTGAAAAGAGTCTTCAAGAAAAATGTCTCCTTAATGTGCAACAGAATAGAATTTGTTTTCTTTTTCTTGTTTGATTTCTCTAAAAGAAAATAGTTTGGAAATTTCTTGCCCTAGCATAGACACCTATTTTGCCTGGATTTGGGGGTGATTTATTTAATGTTTAAGTTTTGGGGAAATTTATTAACCTTGATCTTTTTTATTCTCATGGGTCTTAAAGTACATAAGTTTATTGTCAGTGAAGTAACACTTGAAGAGTGAGGTTGTAGGAAGCTCTTGTTAATTTTAAAAATGGTAACATTCCTTATTTTTATATATTTATATGTAAATTATATATTTTATATATATTTATA
>VYZT01056776.1:0-94998 GCA_013400735.1 Pomatostomus ruficeps | reverse complement strand
ACAACACTTGGTGTTTCAATGAAACATTCAGATATTCTGAAAAAGTAGAATTAAGGTTGCCTGAGGAACACTAAAATGCTCTCATCTTAGCAATACATTATGATGCTGTCTACAGTGAGACAAAGAAGTATCAATCTTTCCACGAGAGTTTGTTCTGTTCAGCACAGAGAAGAGACAATGGTTAATGGTCCCTGCTTGCATTCCTTGCATTGCTGAACACGTACCCCAAATGTTTCTTGCACTGAGCAATATTCAAGCTGAGCTCTGAAGACACATTCTTTCTTTTATGAGCTTCCCAATGAAGCATTCAGTTCCACAATATTTAAATGTTTGCAAAATATTTGAGACCTCTTTCTTTCTTCTTCTGCATGTCTTTGTAAGTTGGGCAAGTATTAGTGCCTCCTGTATTGAAGCTGGAACTTGGGCACTTTAAGATCAAGAGCATCTATTAATTTTGCTCCCAATCTGACATTACCTGGGGCCTGATATTTCTGAGCACCAAGTATGTCATGGGGTTTAAAGTGTTCAAAGTACAGCTCCCTATTACTACAGCTGCAGCTGTGAGCACTCACAGTTTGGCAAATCAGACCCCATGGTCTCAAGTCAGGCACTGGGACAACAAAAAGCACACAGTGAGTGGCCACATATGAAAAATTTAAGTTCAAACATGTTGCTACACTCAACTAGGAACTTTCTTCCTGAGGAAGGAAGAGATGGCAGAGCAGCATTCAAGGGCAGACTGTTCTTTCCTGCTGTCATTAAAGGCACCCATGACATGCTTTCCAACTACTGCCTTAGTGAGGCAGATGCTTATAGAGCAGTATCCTCCACCAAAGCAGCTCAAATTCGTCCACAGAGGAACCATTATTCTGGAAACTGCATCAGACAGTGGTCCTTCACAGGAGAGGAAGCACACTCAGCAATGTCCTTTGCTTCCTAAACACTGCTAACCTCCCCTTGCTCTGTTCCACCCAGGATGCTGGCTTTCCAAGCATGAAGGTTTCTCTCTCTGTATCATTGGGACACAGCATGAAAGGTTCAAGGGAACAAGCCTCCTAGGTTCAAGGGAACAAGCCTCCTATGTCCTGGGGAAGTGCTGATGGACGCCTGCAGTCCTGGACTGAACTGCGGAGAGCCTGACTCAGCTCCGCCCCAGCAGTGCTCTGCTTTACTCTCAGCCTCTGAGAAACACAGCCCTATTTACTGAACACAGACACACACTTCTTGTACACTGTTCTGCCTCCCCCCAAAACAACAGCCTCCTTCAATGAGCACACAAACCTGCAAATAAGGTGGGCTGAAGATGTAATAGACTTGACTGGAAGTTGACTCAAAACCGCAATAGTACATATCATCTGAAGCCCACTGAAGTCAACAGGAAAAAACCCAAATATGCAGACCTCAGTACAGTTCCTTTCTCACCAAACATCACGTCATTCCATGCACAGGGGCACAGAAGACAGACCACTGTCTCGGCAGGGATAGAGATGTGCTGAGGTGTGTTTTCTCTGTGTGTCACAGCAACTCAATGGGAAAGATCCGACCTTCACTCACTGCGTTTTGTGTCCTCCTTATGGACTATATGAATGGAAATACTCTGGTAAGCATAGTACATAAATGAAAGGATACTGCTTTGATTAGATGGTATTTTAATTCACCGCTAAAATATTTAAATTAATTATCAGAGAAGACAATTTATCTGCTTTTCTTTCTGGAATATAAAAAGAATAATTTCTCTTGCTCATTTGAAGAACTGCAATTTAAGCCCCTTTATTAAAGAGATTTTTTTCTCTAAAAAGTCACTAGTTCTCTAGAAGTCGGTAATTAATCTCTTGTTATGCACTGAACTTAATTTTGCAAACGTAGTGCCACTGACACCTAAAGACATGAAAATTATAAAGGAAATGTTAGACCCCCTAATTCTATAATTCTATGTAATGACAATTAATGAAATAATATTTTCCACTGGAATGTTTCTTAAGCACTACATGAAGGGGATGCTGTGCTTTTAAGATTAACTCGCCTTACCAAATTGTGTCTTTTATAGCTATCAGAAATTTAATTAAAGAATAATCTCTCTATAAAATAAACATACGGATAGTTTTTAATTATGTATTTTTTCTTCACAGTTTGAAAATTGACAGCAATTGCTATAGAAACTCATAATAGGTCTGGTAATTTTTGCCCTGCACTCATGTAGAGAAGTCCATCTTGAATATCAGTCCCACTTGTCAATAGAGGAGAATCTGAAATAAATTAACATTTAGTTTTACAGGACAGATACTAATTGGGTTGTTATTTTGTCACTGTGTAAATTTTCAGTGACCTTTCCAAAAAAGAAAGAACAAGTCAATAGAAAATGTTTCTTCTTGACTTTCTCCACCCCCATTTTAATTTTTTTTTTTAAACAGCCATCTGGAGTTTCTTAATGCCTTTCCAGAAACATATAGTTTCTTTTTTAATTTTTTTTAAGGTAGGAAGGCAATTCTGTTCTTGTTTTTTATTATTTTGCATTTTACTTGAATGGAGGTTTTCTAAGTTCTTTCTCGCAACTACCATATTCCATATTTACAGCAAATAACATCAAGTTTTCCGGCACAAATCAGCCTTAGATCTTGCTTCCCTCCTCACTCTCTCCCTGGCTCAGGAAATGGAAAAAGCAACAAAACAGAAACACAGAGGGGTCACCTTTCAACAGCTGATGCACATTTGTACATCTTGTAAGGAAATATCTGAACACATAATCAGTTTATCTACATATACCCACTGAAACTTACTGAATAACAGCACTTCTAAATGTAAGTTATATCTGCACAGCTGTGGATAAAGACTGAATCAGCTCAAATCCTTTTACTCACTCTGTACTCCACCACCATGGGCTCTGAACCCTTCCCTCCGCTGGGCAAGGGATTTTGCTAATATTAAAGCAAATGGAATCCCACAGCCGTTTTAAAAAGTGGCATGACCAGCTCTAGGAATCCTCTGCCTCTCTCCTGAAAGCAAAATTGAATGCACACAGCACAGGGAGCAAACAGGAGGAACTGAAAGTCTGAGCGCAGTTCCAGAGCCACGACCTCACCAGGATTAGAGCCATGATGGGACAGCTCACTTCACCGCAGCGATAGATGGGTACAGACTCTGCTGGGAGCAATTTAAAACATCACCGAACAAAGCCAGGGCACACTGTTCTGACTGGAATTGTGCTGAGCAGGAGGCTGGACCACAGAGCTTGGGAGGTCCCCTCAGATATATGTGGGTCCGTGAGGATGGCTTTGTGTGTGTGTGCTCGTTATTCTTTATAGCAGAATTACGCTCAATCTTTGCTAAGGAGGAATTTTCAGCCAGGAAGAAGCCCAAAATACTAACCTCAACAGAAAACTTGATACACAGCAATTACACAGGATTCCAGTGGGCTTCAAAATAAAAGGAGCCTGGAAGACTGTATCACAACATTGCCAAAAGAAAAGAAGGAGGCAAAACATGGCAGTGTGATTTTCTTTCTCAACGGATTACATTTTAAACTAACACACCCTGAGGTAATTTGCATGCAAACTCCTTGTCAATTCTTTCTGCAGTGAATCGTTAAGCATGTCATTTTGGTTTTTTATATGGCAACATCCTTTAAGCAGCACCTTTGGCTTACCTTCCTCATGAAACCACAATCAGAACAACTTCTATAAATGTCACTTGTTATTTATGGAGCACTTCATCATTTCAAGGCAAAGTGGACAAACAAGTTAATATTTAACACAGCTCTTGGGATTATGGCACCATTTCACAGATGAGAAAGTGAACGGCTGCAAAATCTCCTTTAAGAGAAGCTGTCTGATTTTGGGTATCCATTCCTGGGCTTCTGGGGATTGTGAGACCTAAAAAGTTCCTGCCATACAGGTTATGCAAACTGTCTAATAATTTATGACACATTCAAAGAACTCAGTCGTAGAGTTAGAACCTACTACTCAATAGGGTTTTCTTTTCTAAATGAAAACAAAACTCCACACATGGACTCACACACTCCTTTATGGCAGAATATTGCAGTGGGATCCTTACAGTCAACAAGATTTTAGGGGTTCCCACAAGTTACTAAACATACCATATGTCCAATTACACAAGACACTAAATTTTGCATTTGGTAAACTGCTGAGCTTCACATTCTATAAAATCTATGCAGTTCCTGAAAACATTGTTAAACAATATTTTTTGCCTTCTTTTATTAGATCTTTAGAAATAATTATTTAGATTTTACTTTAATATTTTGGAAAGTGGAACCTGTGACAAGAATATAATACAGTGGAAACTTGTGCTACAAACACAATACTTCCTATCATAATCCTGATATAAATCACTCAAATCAAGTAGATCCTGATAAAAACTAAGAAAAATTGAATTGGAATTAAATACAAGAAATAATAGGAATTATCAAATCAACACATAGGTACATAAAACCATCTAGACCAAAGGGGATTGCTTGCAACTCCTCCATTACTAGGAAGGGATTGGAAAATTGGTAATGCAAAGCAGAACACTCCCCTGGAAGGCAACCTCACCATCTGGCTTATCTCAAACCCAAAGGGAATTAAACAATAAAAGATAATAATTTTCCAGCAGTGATGGAGCAGTGCAGAGTGGGGGACAAGAACTAGGCACAGCTGATAGACTAATGTTTATGAAGCATTTTTGTAGCACAGTTCTTTATGTCTTCTTGCAAACATCAAGCCTTAGGGAAGTGCTACAATTAACCTTGTCTTATATATGATGAAATTTGAACTATACTAGTCATTTACTCAAAGAAACCAAGTGACCAATTAACTAAGTGAACGACACAGTTCAGAATTATTCATTTATAGAATTGATGTTGGAATCATAAAAATACACTTTAACAGAAGTTCCTCTACTTTGCTCCAACCTTGTGAAGCTTTTGAACTTTCAAATGTATTAAATTCCACATGGTGATGCTGCATTAACAGAATCTTAATTACACAGATTTAAATTACTTCATCGAATCAATAACCTACTAATACTGTCTTTGAGGAATTTGTTAAGACAAACTGAAAACAAGCAAGAATCCAGGATTTGCATTTAAAATTCTTTAAAAGTCCATTTTAGCAGAAAAGACTATAGACTTCCTTACTAATCCCAAGATTAGACATATCTTGAAAAGCTACACTTAATAAAATATATGATTGCAAGTGTGCAGTATATGGTCTGCATGGGACAATAAGCATCATCAGGTTTTGTCTTATCAGCAAACTGCTAAGCACTCCTGGCTAGAAAGAGGGATGTGGAATATTTGGTTACTACATTTCTCTACTGTAGGTTTTCACTTTGTTTTTCTTTGATACAAATACTGCTGACCACGAGACAGAACAGTGAGTTGGAGCACTCCTCAGCTGGAGCACAGAACCTGATAACCTTACTTTCATCATCTCTTTTTCATTAACATACATTTAAAATAGGCATACCTCTAACAATGTAAACCACAAAGTCCTATAAAATCCTTATAATTGCACAGGCATGACATAGAATTAAATTGTTATGAACACAACAGAATGATCAGAATTTCATTTTACTTGTCGGTGTCTAAGATGTATTGCATGCAAGTTGCATGTAATTATAAGAGGTTTTTAGCTTCTGAGCACTGTTTTCATCATGACTGCCTGCTTTTCTGAACAATTTAATGTGCCATCAGCCTTTAGAATACAACCAGATTAATCAAAGTGCCCTTGGATAACTATCACATGAAGCCTGCATATATGGTAGCATAAGCTTTCTTTCTACATAATATATGTAATTCCCCCAAGTCAGGTAAGATGGGATAGGCTCTAAGGCATAGTGATCCTTAAATGAATATAAATCCTTCCTGCTTTTTGTTGTCACAATAGAAACATAAGCTCTTCTGCCAAACTCCAAGAAAGATTCACCACTAGCAGCAGATTTCAGTACGTATTCATTTTGAGTTCTCAAAATTCAAATTAAATAAATAGAGCTTGCCTATGCAGAAATGCATTCAGCTATTAAAACTAGTATGTGTTTTTTATAGGTAAAAAAAAGCTATAGAAAAGTATAAATCCTTATTTCAGATTTAAAATAAATCCTCTACATATCTATGCAACCTAGAATCTCAAAATTACTAAGCTTATGGATTCACGTAAAGAAGCTCTATTCTGAAACAGGCTTGCAGTTTATGGGCAGTCAATTGGCCAGAACTGAAAAAAGCATGAAGGGCACAACAAAAGATCCCCAAGCACAAGAGCACAAGATGGAAAGCAGAAGGAGAGGTAAAAAGGGAAAAAACCACCATCCCACATTTGCACAGACTGGACTGCATAACAAGCTCAGCTGGTGTGAATCAGTATAAAAGCTCCTCCAACACCAGTGAAGCTGTGCCAATTCAGACCAGATGAGATCTAAGTTGTCACTAGTCAAATGGGGAAAAAAAAAAAAAAAAAAAAACCAAAAAAACCCACAAAAAACCAGCCCACTTCTTATTCTTATTTAATTCAAAATATACCATTGGCTTCACTGCTACGGTTCCTACTTTCCTGCAGCATAAGTAGGAAAAGAATCAGAAATACTGTGTTTCCACAGTTCTGCATATAAACATCCACTGCACAACCAGTTAAGCTATCCAACACCGTCCTGTAACAACACTTCAGATTAGGTGAAATTCATCTTATTTCAGATTCACAAAAAACACCAGAAAGTCAGGACAGACAAAGAGCTGTAATTTTT
The DNA here is from genome assembly GCA_013400735.1 of Pomatostomus ruficeps. Classification (NCBI taxonomy): domain Eukaryota; kingdom Metazoa; phylum Chordata; class Aves; order Passeriformes; family Timaliidae; genus Pomatostomus; species Pomatostomus ruficeps. Next base: position 88,266 of record VYZT01056776.1, on the reverse strand, counting down.
ATTAGAAGTCCTATGAATGACTTTGGAAAATTTCACCCTTAAAGAAATCAAAAAAATTCAAAGGTTGTAAACACATAGTGCAAACCAAGAAGAACAAAACTAGGCCAGCATCAACGCCTACCCCAACATGAGAAAGGAAAGGGCAGTTCTGTTCATCTGAAAGGACTGTCTGAATGTACTATAAATTTTGACTAAAGCTAAAACAAGGCATGAACAACGTGACCAGAGATTTACTGAGTTCAGCTTCCTTCCTGCATTGTGATTAGGTTAATGTCATCTGTGCAGAACTGCATCATGGCTGGACTCTGTTGAGAAGTTGGAGAGGGACAAAGCCCAGATGCTGGTCCAAACTTTCTTTCATCTCCTCATGCTGGGGAAGGCGTTGTCTTGCTGATAGAGACTGCAAGGTTGTCTCTGTGGAGCACAAGGGCTAAAGGTATACAGGCCACCTCCTGAACAAGGTAATTCAGCTTCCTAGTCAGGTCAACACAAAGCTCCAGAAAGAACAATTTATCCCACTCCTTTCTTGCTGAGGTGAACTAGCCAGCTCTGCTGCAGCTAGTCTGTGGCTGACATATATTGAGGATTTATTCATCTGCCAAGACTGCAGAACACACCTGCCTCTTCCAGTGACCCAAAACCTGGGATGCTCTTCCGCAGTCTTCTGATCCTACCACTAATCTCAAGATAAACTAATTACTACATCAGCTTTATTGAATCAGCTTAAACTGGCAAACCTGCCAGCTATTATCACAAAATCACAATTGTGTACTGATCCTCACAAATTTTTGACCTCAAAATTCACAGTCACACAGACATGCTATGATAGGAAAACTGTAGTGCTGCCTTTATCAATCTCTCCTCCCTTTGAATCCATAGTTAAAATAAGAAAGGAAGGTGAATTTGCACAAGTGCAGTTCAAGCAATGCACACAAATAGTTAAGAAGATGCACTGTTCTCTGCCCTTAAACTGCTCTGCATTCTATGATCATGAAGACAGCCAGAAAAACCAAAAGAATACCGGAGTAAAATGTAGACAAAAACCTACAGGCAAAACATCTCCCACTCCTTGCAGCCACCACTGAAAAGAACAGATGTCTTCACCTGCATTGAAAGTTACTCTTGTCTTGTGACAAAACGGAACACAATACTGGGAGGTGATTAGAGTAAAAAAGGTATTACGCTGCAGGAAGACTGCTGATAATATCAACTTTAATACTCTTTGACTGAGCCAAGAAACATACACTTGGGTCCTCAGTACCACTATGGGGCTCTTCTATGTATTTGCCATGGTTGATACACTTGCTTTAACACCTCTATAAATCTGATTCAATAATAAAAAGTAAGACAAGTGTAAATCATCAATAAAGATTTAAAAGTATCCCAAAAGCTTACAGCAGTCTCTTAAGGTAGCATAACTATAGGTTTCACTGGTGAAATAAAGGCACCAGGCCATCACTCATGTTGCTAAATGGTGCTTGTCAAAAAAAAGCCAGGTCTGATTATTTCAACAATAGCAGCCAAATCCATCTGGTGCTCAGTGACCATCCAGAAATCACTTACAAGCTTCAAAGGACTGAGCTACTATTGCACATCCTCCAGATATATACACAAAATCATTACTAATCAATTTTTATTTTTCAATAAGTTTTCTTTGGCCTTCTAACTTTAAAGCTCAGCTGAGTGACAACAAGGGTTTGCTCATGAATTCAGAGCAAAATGGTGCTAGGGAGTACTTCTGAAGCCAACAGTAAACACTCTGCACCCACAGCTATCTTGGTTCTAATTCTGTGAGATCTGATTTTACTGTTCAATAAAATGTCTTCTACCAGGTGTCCTTTTGGGGGAGAACAGACACAACAAAAAGCAGCTGTACATCATAGCAGCTCTGGTTTCATAAGCCTGATGGTTTCAAAATTCAGCAAATGTTCACTTTTGGGCATTAGCTCAGCTTCAGTGCTGCAACTAGAAGCACGCAGCAACTGGGCATCACTGAAACTGATGATGGTCTGAGAAGGGTATAACTGCAGGAGACCTTGCAGAAGCAGGACCATAATGATTTACATTTATCACAGTCAACAGCAGAGTTGATCACAAATATCAAAGCACCTAAGGAAAGACCTCTCTGAAGAACCTCTTGCGATTATCTAGTTCAATGGCCCTGGTTCAAGCTTGGCCACTTAGAGCTGCCTGCCCAGAACTGGGTCCAACTGGGTTTTGAGTATCTTTATGGGTATCTTTATGAAAGACCTCAAAACCAGCCATAAACTAAGTATTACTCTACACAGCTCTCAACTGCTCTTCTGTATCAGCACAAAGGAAGAGAATATTTTTAATCTATCCTTCCTCACAAAATAGGCACAAGTTAAAGTTTCAAAAGAACAAACAACATCTGCTTTGGATGGGGTAGATGGAGAAAAAAACCGTAAGAAAACCTGCAGATAACCTAAATCCACAGATTTATAAGAGACCATGATAAATATGTGTTGATAATTTGCTTAATACATCTGGAATGTATTTCCTCATTTATGCAAGAGAATGGTATTGGGTTTTTTTCGCACAAAGAAAGATCCTCCACTGGGACTCATAAAGGCAGTATTATTTTAGGAAGCTACTATTACACTAAGAATAGTAGAGATTGTCTTGCATTTTCTTGTTCACAGCTTTATAATTAACAAAGCGAAAATGCAGGCTGTTATGTTTGATGGAAGTTTCCCCAGAGAGATCAAATAATCTACAGCAGCCACAGCTTTCTATAATTCTGAATATAATTATAAGAGTGAATTTCTTTTCATGGTGTAAACAGTCATACTTAAGTAGATGGGTCTTAGTGATTGCCACTTGCATTTCCAAGGACACCTGCACAAAAGTCGGGTCATTCTCTGCCACATCTTAGGACACGTACTAAAGTAATACTGTTAATAATACTGGGGTTCCGCAGGGTTCCCTCCTTAGCCCAGTCCTGGATGCAAGACTTGAAGAAACATGAAGTTTGCTGACACCACTAAATTGGGAAGAGCTGTCAACTCCCTTGAGGACAGAGAGGACCTTCAGAGAGATCTCAACAAATCAGAGAGATGGGCAAACACCAACCATATGAAGATTAACAAGGGGAAGTGCCAGATTCTGCACCTGGGACAGGACAGCCCTGGTTCTGTGTATAGCCTGGGGAAGGAGAGGCTGGAGAGCAGAGCTATGGAAAGGAATCTCGGAGGCCTGGTCAATGGAAAATGGAACATGAGTCATTGCGCCCTGGCAGCCAGGAGGGGCAGCCATGTCCTGGGGTGCATCAGGCCCAGCATCACCAGCCAGGCAAGGGAGGGGATTGTCCCACTCTGCTCTGCACTGGGATGGCCTCACCTCGAGTGCTGGGGGCAGTTCTGGGCACCACAGTATAAAAAAGACAATAAGTTATTAGAGAGTGTCCAAAGGAGAGCCACAAGGATGGTGAAGAGTTTGGAGGGGAAGCCTTACCAGGAGCAACTGAGGTCACTTGGTCTGTTCAGCCTGGAGGAGACTGAAGAGAGACCTCACTGCAGGTCACAACTTCCTCATATGGGGAAGAGGAGGGGCAGGCACTGATCTCTTCATTCTTGTGACCAGTGTCAGGACCCGAGGGAATAGCCTGAAGCTGAATAGGGGGAGGTTTAGGTTGGCTATTGGGAAAAAGTTTTTCACCCAGAAGGTGGCTGGGCACTGGAACAGGCTGCCCAGGGCAGTGGTCACGGGACAAAACCCATCTGAGTTCAAGAAGTATTTGGACAATGCTCTCAGGCACATGGTGTGACTCTTGGGGTGTCCTGTGCCAGGAGCTGGACTCAATCACCCTCATGGGTCTCTTCCAACTCAACATACTGTTATTCTATGAATAAATCATGCCATATTAACAAATGCATGTTTATAGTTAGGGGTACTTTATATCAACATTACAATGCTGAATCGGGCATCAGTTCTGCAAACTTAGGGAATGTTAATCAGAAAAACAAGGACTGAACAAACTGGTACCCAGAAACATGTTTTTTCCAAAATTTGATCCTTTTTACCATTAAAAAAAAAAAATTAAAAAAATCTCTGCTATGCTTAGTGGAGCTAACTGTGTGATCACATATACAACAATATTTACACACAGATAGACAGATAGATAGATAGATAGATAAGATAGATAGATAGATAGATAGATAGATAGATAGATAGATAGATAGATAGATAGATAGATAGATAGATAGATAGTCAACACACCACACAAAGACACACAATCTTCCTGAACTAGTATTTTTTGAGTTATAAAGTTTTTTCAGCCTAAATGGCTGATAAGAAGGAAGCATGCTGATGAAACACACTTGGGATCAAGGCTTAGGAGAGGTGCTTTAGAAAGTAACAGTACAGTACAACAGCTGAAAGGAGAAGCCTGAAGAATAATGCCAAGAAAGGAGAGACAATACTCATCTTCTGATGGCCTAAAATAACACTAAACATCAGCCCATGCCCCAGGCCTTCGAGGTATGAATTGAGGCTACTACAGAGCAACAAAGTAGTGCCAGCATTTCTCCCTCAGTGCTTCAGGGGCATATGCTCCTACAACACTCAGGACCAACATCAAAGACGCCCAACATCTGCTGTAGTTGCAGATACCACAGAAGCTCCTCTCAGCCTGTATCTCTTCAACAAGATTAAATTTTCTGTCTTAGCCACACACAGCTGAAAAGCTCCTTCACCGCTGCAGCACTTCTTCACAGGGAAAAATCTTCCTACACAATAAGATTCTACACCCTGAACATCCTTCCACCTTGAAGTTGTATCACCTGCCCTTCTGCTTACTCCTGCACTCTCTCTCTCTCTCATGATTCACCTCACCTAAACCCACACTGCTGTCTGGAGAGAGGTGGTGGCACTTGACGAAAGCATAGATATTAGATAACTGCGCAATAACACTTTTCATTTTGCTTGATACCTCTGCTCTTTGACAAACAGGTATAATAATTAAATTGGGTAATACAACAGCTATCAAGAGCCCCCAGATTTTCAAACATATAAAAACCTATAAACACACATACAGCTTAGCAGTATGCTCTTTCAAATGTAATACAAAATCTAGATATATGATCCTATTACAAAAGAAATATAAATCACCTCTTGTTCACATTATTTTCAAACGAAGTTTTGGATTTTGGCCCCTCAGAAAGAAGAATCTTTTCATTATGGGCACCAGTAGTAGGAATCAAAGATTAAAAAGTATGGCCTTCTGATCTCTACCTCTTTTAAGTATGAATAGCTAAAAAATCTAGAGTGCGTAAGAATGAGATGGCAGTGCAGGATTCCAGTTACATGTGTCCAGTAATGTCCAACAAAGTTGCACTGCCATTATCGTTACTCATTTTCACTACTCAGGTTTATCACCACACAACAGACACAAAATGCAAAATTTTCTTGCATGAGTTTCTTCTGTTGGAAATGAAGGAAGCATGTATGGTCCTGTTCATCTTTCCTGTCCTGATTCTCATTTGGGAAGCAGCCGCAAAAACATGACAGCTTCAAGGCTCCCTCATGTTTTAATCAGCTTCTGGCAAAAATTGATGACATGCCTAAATATAAACATTTCTGATATGGTCAGGTATGGAACAATCCTGACCAGAGGAGAGGTGGGGGATAACCCTGTAAAACAATAAAGCAGAGATGACAGAAATGCAAAGCAGTTGGATTCTAATCTTACTCTGGGGACCAAATGCCATGGGTAAAGAAAAGAAAGAGCTACACTCTCATAGGCATCACCTTACTTGCTCTCTTCTTCTGTGACGTAAACCCTCTCTTTTCCCTGAGCTCCATTTAGGACAGTGGCCACAGAGGAGGACACAGCTATCAGGGAGTACTCTATTTGCAAACAGATCCCAAAGATCACACATTCAAAGGTCTCTTCTCCACAAGTATTCTAGAAGAAATACATTGAAGTTTCAGATACTATTTTGTTTTGCTTAAGAATAAACCTGTAGGAGAAAAAAAAATGCATCAAAGGTAAACAATCATTAGATTTTCCCTTCTTTTATTTAATTGGGAATATCTGTGAGCAAAACTTATGGTGCAATGTTCCTGCATCACATGTGAATGTTTGACTACATGCAGTTATACTCCTGGAACAGTGTGAATAAAGAATACAAGAGGAGAACAGAGTATTCAGCAAACACGTAAGCAAGCATCAAATCAAATTCTGACTCATCTGTGAAGGTACTATGCTACACTGAAAAGTATAATTATACATTTTGTCTTAATTAAAAATGCTTTTAATAGTATAACAGGAAGTGTCTGTGCTCTTCTGTTGACAGCAGCTGTGCACGTTGTATAGAGACCAGAACTGATGTGCCCAGTCTGCAGAGTTCAGCATGTTTTGGTCTTTTTGTTAACCTGTTATTCACAACTATGCTGGGTTTGAAGCATTAACATGTAATAAAACCAGCAGCCAAACAGTATCCAGGATCAGTGGTCATTCATACATTCATTGATCCAATAATTTGAGCATGTTCAGCAGAATACATGAAAGCACAAATGCATTTAATACGAATATTCATCACAATTATTGTATATAAAAAATTAAGCAAAGGACTGAGATCTTTCTGAAAGCCCCAGGGCTTTTTTTTTTGCCCCTGAGACTGCAATGTAGCTGATTTATTATACACATTTTGGCCAATATTTACATGAAAAATGGAAAAAATGTCATCTTGGTAGGATTCAAGAAATAATTTTGCTATTCCACCATCCTTATAAAACTGCCATACAACATCAATACTGTCACTCAACAGTGTCAAGTTTTGAAAGCATCTCTTTTTTTTTTTCTGATTGGTTAGTACTACTGCATTTTACAGAAAAAGGTTAGCCAGGTCAGATTTCAAAGATGACCAGCTCTTAAGATAATCTGAAACTTCAAACAGCGGAGAACAGAGACTGTTAAAGAGTGTAGCCTGCAAAATAAAATCCTTTGTTGAGAATACAAAGTCTTTCTTCAGTAGAAAAAAGTACAAAAGCATACATTCTTTAAATATACATTTTGCCTCTTAGATTTATGGCACAATGCTGCTCTTCAGCACCAAGAGCACAGCCAATAAATTGTTGTTACAACCTGATTTTTCCTGATACGGTCTTGCTTTTGAACTTCTGAAAGTGTTTTAAATTCCCAAACAGTCTTGTCCCACTTCATGTGGTCTGTTCCATTTTTGGTACATAATTGCTAAAAATAGCCTTAATTAACATTACATAACAGGAATGAAAATATCAAAAATTCAAAAGAAACAGCTCTGTAAACTTTGGGCATTGACTGAGAAACAGTACAGCTGATCCATCAAAAATCTCTGAAGCAAACTGCCTGATGAGCAATATTAATTTCAGAATCAATCAGAAACTGTTTTTTTTAATTAAGCATATGTAAGCAGCAACACTGAATACTGAGGTATTGCAAGCTATGCAATAGGAAGATAAGGGGAAAAAAAGAATTAACCAGCTAGCATCAATATATGACGTCTTTCTCTCTTTCCCACCAAATATCCATGTTGTGCTGCCTTCTCCAAGAGTAAAGAACAATGCATCCAAAGCATTTTCATGCTGTGTTAATTGACATTGCCTAAGTGCTATATTTCTAGCCCTGACAAAGTGCTGTTTAAATTACTTTTTGACTGGATAGAAATGATGAGACCTATCACATTTGAAGGTCCAAATCTGCTTTCACTCCCTCTAACAGCTATGTACTAGCACTACAGCAGGTCTGCCTAAGTATTCCTCAGTACGTGATGAGAAATCACCTTCCTGATGCCAGGAACTACAATTTTGAAGCAAAAGAACTGCCAACCCTTAGAATTTATTCTATTTGGTGTAATTGATGACTACCATTTTTACTTAGGTAGATAAAACTGTGCTGGAGTGATTGGTTACTTTGAACAACTATCCTTTATCCCTGTTAAAATCTTAACCCTTGATAGTTGCTACAAGTCAATTACCACAATGGGAGCCATCACTCCACTAAGGTCCTTCTTTCAAGGAATGGCAGAGAAGTTGGTCATCCTTCGTATTTCTTGTCCTTTTTTTTCTCCCCTGACACCACCAACTTTTGTCCTGCTAGTTTCACCCATCTTTATCTCCAGAGATATGTCTTGCACAGTTGAGGATGGTGATCAAACATCTTTCAGTCAGTCCACTTCCAAGCCTGAAACTAAGTCTGAATGCAATCTGACTCAGAGCGCAGAAAATATCAGAGTGCAAGTAAGTCCTAAAGAGCACCTCCGTGAGCAGACCCATCATACACGGAGTACTTGTGGATCTCTTCTTATTTCAGATATTCCTGAGTGAAAAGCATTAGATATCCTCTATTACCTGATACCATCTCCTGCACAGAATGGTTGCAGTGGGAAGAGACCTCTGGAGACTGTCTGGTTAAACCTTTCCTGCTCAAACCAAGGTCACTTAGAGCAGGCTACTCAGGACAAAGTCATACAGTTGGGCTTTTAGCATCTCCAAAGAGAAAGGTGGAGTTTTTTCTCCACAAATGTGGCATCATGTATTGACATCCTAAATTACCCCCGGCAGTGTGGCCAGAGCCCACCAAGTCACAAAATCACCACAACTTGAGCTGGACCAAGGAAATGCCCCCAAAGCATGCTAGCCCATTCTCTGAAGAATAAGCTGCTTGGAACTGCTACTTGATTAACTCATGCAGTAATCAGGAGAGATAAAAATACAAGGATCAATAAAGAGAACAATCTATGCCTGTTAGGTAAACGTAGAAATACTGGAATAGGAAGAAGCAGAACTGTAAATAAGTGAAACAATAAAACAAGCTCAATTCTGGCTGACAGCTCTACTTTGTTTTTCGGTGTCAGAACAAGATTTCTCCCACACTCCTAAGCTGATGGTTTGCTCTGGCAAGTGTTCTTACTGATGGCTCACTGCTTCAGAGAACTATGCCTTGTTCTGGTTATAATCACCAATTCATATCTTTACTGAAGGACCTATGGAAAACAAATAGGAGATCAAAGGAAATCTTTGACATCTTTTATGATTGTCTTTGGAGTTTCAGATCATGCCTCTCTTAATTCCCTCCTAACTTTGGAAACCTCTTAAAGTAATGATTTTGCTGATGGCAGCACGTGTGAAACTATATTAAGCTTGAAAATACATCTCTTTGATGAATGAAAGGACACCCTGAAGTGCTAATTCCTCCAGCATTCTTTTCTGCTCATTTACCATTTCTCAAGAAGCTGACTGAAGAACAGCGAGGAAACACTGAGTTGTATCACTCTGCGATTCACATTCAGGAAGAGCTTCTGGGACAGTTTGTTTTACAGGTTCTGATTATTTTATTAACATAAACCTTTTAAAAATTAAGCATGGCCATTAGAACCCAGTTTCCCTTTTCACAATTTCCTGAATTTAGTTACAATTTATAAATACTGCATGTGGGCTCTCTTCAGTGGGGGCGTTCCTTTGCAACTCCAGTTCTTTGGCAGTACAAAGGTAACCTCTTTTGCCTGTGGTAATGCTTTATAAAACACACCATCTGGAAAACTGAAACTTGCACCTACCATATTGTCTCATTATTACACTCTGGAGTTGTGTAATGGGAGTGAAATCCCATTAATCACAAAAATGGGAGTGAGGAGCACAGGGTCAGTCCCAAACTCTATTTTACTCATCACCTTCTCTTTCCCAGGAAGCTAAAAGCAGCCTGCTTGTTAAATCCTCCTAAACAACATATTTCTTTTCCTTTTTTACTATATACAAAATTGTCATTCTGTAGCCCAGAATGACAATTTTGAATGCAGGAATCATGTTAAAACACATCTTGAAGCACGTACAGGCAGACTCATGTATACAGCTCTGGTTTTACTCTTTCACAGCTTTTATTTCGGGGTTGGAGTTTTGCTTTCAAGAAGCAAAAGGTCTAGGATGAATAGATCCCACATCTAGAAATGCTTCAGCAGGGTAAGGACTAAGTTGTTTCAAATTTCTAAACCAGAAATAAAGAAAATGTCTTTCCATGCTGCCAGCTCACTTAGTTTCACCAAGTCTTTCCATATTTAGCTGACTTGGTTTTTTTCTCCCAGATTCTGACATGAGAATCTACAGATTTCAGAGGTTTAAAAAGTGATGTTTAACTCTTGTCACAATCTGAAGATATGGCTTAGAAGCAGAACCAAAGAAAACTAGCCCACGCCTAACATTTTTAAGCATCTTTTTTAAATTGGCATAATCTGTGACGGTTTTGACTACAACTTGCCTTCTAGAGAGGCAAGGAGCTCAAAGCAGCTGTCTGACCCAGGCAGTAGACTTCAATTGACTAGTTTCCTCCAAACACTAAAAGTTCAAAACAGAAGTTTTTAGTACCAGGCTGCAGTAGTGAGCAAATTCTGAAAAACTGACATATATTAAAAAGGAACAATGTGGAATCTATATGAAATGTGATATTAAATGTACATAGTCAGCTTTTTAGGTTTTGAAATAAGGAGCCAGCAGCGCCACAGTTTTCTGCACTGAACTGAGGTTCTGGAAACATTAGAGCTGGCTAAATTGCACACCTGGCAAATGGAGAGGGGAACAAAGAGAAATACACAGAAACACACCGAGCTGTGAAGCTACTCCAGATCACATCACAGACAGCATTTCAATGCAGTGGCTGAAACAACAGACTCTTCCCTCTTTCCAAAGGCTTGTCACTGGAATATTTTCGCATGAAAAGGGACTGTAAGCACACGTGTGACAGTGCAAGTTAGTTGCTCGAGGAAGCCTTTAAAAAAAATGTTAAATGGCTCTCAAGTGAGTCCAGACATTGCATTCTCTGCTGCTCCAGCACTCAGACCATATAAAGCAAGTACCACATATGCTTTGCTAAAAACTGTTCAAGAAAATCCAGATACTGCAGGCGGTTCTGATTGTCTTTATTCCTGCAATGGCCTGGTGGAAAGAGATGTCCCATATGGGACTGCAGACCCATCCTTCCGAGTACTCCATAGACAAATGCTAAGCACTCCAAGGAGTTTACAGCCTAAATAGACGAGAGGAAAGAAGCATTCTTAATCCCAGTTTTCAGATGAAGAATTGAGTCATAAAGTGATATAACATATGCTCCATAAGGGTGGTGCGGCCCTTTCTATGTGCTACTTGACAGTCCACCAAGGACCATTAATCTCTTGGTGCTCCATCATCCTTTGCTTTTTAGAAGTGCCCATGAAGCAAATTTCCCTTCCTTTACAGGAGTAAAACAGCTCCTGCAGCACCAGGGAACCACCTCCCATTAGACACAGAGCATCACAACACTCAAACACCTCAGGAAAATTTGCCCTAAATGACCTAAAGTCACGTACAAAAGACACAGACTTTCTGACTCTTTACCCAAAACACTGCTATGGTTTTGGTGCTATTTCATGAGTAGTGATTTTGACTCTTGTGAAAGTTAACCTAACTCGTGTGTAAGCTAAAAATTACCCGAGTAAGTGGTGAGGAGACAGAGGATATGGACAATCCTGTCACTTAGGTGAGCTACAAATCAAAGTACTGTTTGTGTCCTTTAAAGACGGTGCATTTCAAAAAAGGTCAGTATAGCACAAAGAAAATGTCATTTTTGCAGCATTACCTTCTGCTTTATTCTTTTCCCATTTTGCATTTGTCCCATGCCACTGACATATTCTGTTTAAAAGTTTCAACACTGCCAAAACATAGCCACAATCATCAGTTCAAGAAAAAAACAAATAAAACTTAGAGTTTTAAGATCAGAAAGGATTATACAAACAACCTCTTTGCTTGTTTCTGAAGCTTTGATGATTTGTCTGCCCGGAAAGGTAGAAAAAAATTCTAAAATAAATATTTCAAAAACAAGTCAAATTAAAAAGCTAAGCATTCAATGATTTACATTCAGCTTGTTGCTTTGGAACTGCTTCTGCTGAGGATTAAAATCCATAAATTTCAGGAGAATTACTTTTGATTTTCAAGTATGCAAATTGAATAGCTGCATCCAAGATTATCTTTGATCCCTGTTACTAAGTATGACTGTCTTCTTCATCAAGAACACAAGAATTTCTCAATCCTACTCTGACAGTAGTTTTAACTTCTTACAACCCCATCAGAAAAACAGCAAATTTGCTTTTTGAAAACCAAGCTGCAGTAATTAGGCATATTATTTCTGAACTGGAGTCAGCTTCAGCAGGATATGGGAAATAGAAAGAAGAAAAGCAATTTGATTCGATATGAGGCAACGCCAAAAAAATTATTGGGTGGACAGATTTCTAAATACTCCATTCAAATTTTCAAATTCTCTATTCTTGGGAAACGCAAAATGCAGTAAAAAAGAGTTTTTTGAATTTTTTTAAGGATATGTAATTTCTGAGATCCCAAACTGAGACAGATTGGTACATTATACTGAGCATTTAAGAGATATTAAGGGAATTGAAAGAATTTTCAATGATGCTGGTGACATTCATTTTCAATGTTAATAACCTATTTACTATGATAGCAGCTTAATAAGCTTTTAACTGGCAGAAATGGAATTACACTGCAGTATGGCATATTAACATTATGAAGAAAAAATCCCACAGTTCCTTGCCCTCATCATTCAAATATTTTTAATCTTTATTTTTGGGAAATAATTAAAAGATATTTTCTCTCCTTTTGCTACCTACACAGGAATATTCCAATCCCATTTGTTAGGACTCAAAATCTACTTGGGCATTGCAACAGGTGCAACCTGTCTGTTATCTTTGCAAATTTACAAACCAGAGTAGCCTTTTCTGTCTGGTTTTCCCTCTTCACAAAACCACAAATGCTAAATATCACTGTTATGGGACATCTAGGAAGCTCAAGCTATACAAAATAACAAGTCTATCCCTCTCCACTAGAATTTAAGTGTTCAATTCTTGCCAAGCAAAAAACCCATCTATCTTCGAAATCCTGATGCACATAACATAGCTGGATCGAGTCTCCCACTTTTCTTATGTCACTTGCTCTTATTGTTTTACCAATCTGGTTGCAAAAGATGAAAGTACAAGTAGCATCTCTGTGAGACACCACCACCATCTAATTCACCAACACAGACAGAATGGCCCATTTTACTGTAGACAGCCTATCACCTCTGCCAACTGTCTAAAATACCTCTGCCACAAAGAGAAACCGCTGTACAGAAACCACCACATAAACTGCTTTATTTATGGGAAAGAATTCCTTTATTGGGATGATCAAAAATAACATTTTCCCCTACTTGCTTCCTAGGTGCAACTCAGGACACATACCATGTAGGGAATGCTACAAGTGTGTAAGTCAAATGCTTCCTCTTAAACTGAAAAAGAAAAATCTTTCCTTATCCTGGAAGTGCAATCACTTAATTACACAAAGATTGGAAAGCTTTTCAGGAGAGAACTAACATGGGTTCATTCAAACTGGCATTGCAGTAGCTCTATCTTAAAATGAAAAATATCAATCCAGAAAACTTCAAAATGTTTGAGCATTAGACATTTGTATATCCTAACCACCTGTACCTTATACTAGTTTAATACTAGCTTAGAGTATTTCTAATTTTTTTCCATGAAATTTTAGAGCATATTACCAAAGTAAGTAAGGTCATGATGAAAGTTCCCTACCTGGTGAAGCTTGACATGGAATGTTTTCTACTTGTTCTGCATCAGAGATTGTTTCTGAACATATTTTTATATGTACTAATATTATAAATAAAAGGCACTTGGCCAACAAACTCCTTTTACCAGGACCCCCTGAATACTGCCGAGAGCCCATACATCTGAGACAGGCATGAGGACAGCTTCCAGCACCACTCCTGTTTTGGGGCAGTGCGTCTACAATAAAAAGCTTGATTTGGTTTTGGCCTCCATGAGGAAAACACAAAGGGTATCGATCACTGCCAATTGTTCCCAGGGGACTGGTGATATGCCCAGCCTGCAGATACAAAGGCATTTCACATAGGTCACTAAACAGCGCCTAGACAGTGATTTTTAGTCACTACCTACCTGGGCCAGGTGCAGACTGGCGACCTGAGGGTGTAAGGCTCTGGACCCAATTATTAACACCCTGAACCACTGACTCCCCTAGCTCCGTATTTATCTTAACTCTGGTATTTATCAGAAAATTGAGAGGAATCAGTACAACAAACAGGAAAGGTGTTGATATTTTCAATTTCATTTTTAATTACAGCAAATCTCTGGCAAGGTTACCTGTCCTTTTTGCACCATAACAAACTGTTATTCCTTTAGTGCTTAAATTCACACTGAGGAAAGAAAACAGACACCATCAAGTTTGTGAATTTTGATTATACAGACAATGAAAAAGACAAATCCCACCGCACAGGTGACTGGGCACTATAGCTTTGTGCCTTGCACAGACACATTGCACTCGATCCAAAGTAGTAATGGACATTCTCCAGGGCATCAGAACATGCTTGACAGTCCTTCAAGTCCTTCACTCCTTCTGCCTATCCTTGTCCACCCAGAAGTCAGGTTTACTCAGTTTATCCGTGGAAGAAAGTCTACAGCATATTTTAGAGTAATCTACATTATTCTACCAAGTCACAGATCAATAAAACTCTGAAAGCTACTATTGAAGATACCAAAAAAGGCACTCAGCTGAGCTGTGATTTAAATCCTTTTTAACTGCAATATAATTATTCCAATGATTTATTACAAGGTATATACCCCAAACAAGACAGTTAAACTACTGCGAGGTATATACCCAAAACAAGACAGTTAAACTACTGCAAAGCCATTATTAGAGGTGCTGAAACAAGGACAGGCATAGGAAAATGAGCCACTACACTTTTAGGACTAAATCTACAGCAAGTTTGCTCAAGGGTTCAAAGAACTTCTTAAGTTGCCTCACGGTGAGCCAGAACCAGTTCCAGGCCTTTTAACCCAAGAGGTCTTGATTCCCTGTGGCTCCTGGGCACTGGGAAGCACTCACCAACCCAATCCCCATTTCATTTCCCTCCTGCTCACAGAAAATAGATACCAAAGCTATGTTCTTCAGAAGACATGGGCACTGCTGGCACACTGCCAGCACCCCAAAGGAGGTAACCCATGCATCGTTAGCCCTCTTGCTTTCCCATCCACTCAGAGAGCACGTGTGACTCACGTAAGGCTGAAGAGAAAGACCTTGCTGTGCTTCTCAGAGTGAGCAAGCTGAGCAAGGCACCAAGGTCAGCCGCCCAGGAGGAGCATCAGGAGTGACAATAATTTCCTTTATGGAGAGGTGCATCTGAAGCTTTCCTTTCTGGCACTAGCAACCTTCCCTTAGTACCACGGGAAAACAGTTCTGTTTCACAGTGCAGTGAAAGATGAGGACGAAAAGAAATGCAGAAAATGAAAGGCTATGAAAGTTGTGGCACAGGCAGGGAATGAGGAAATTATCGTAGCACCTGAGAGGAAATGAAGGAGCTGTAATGTAAAAGGACAGAGATAAAAGATACTATAAGAGAAGCCAGCATAGCAGGAGGCATTGATGCAAATGAATGGATGGGGTCAGTCAATGGATGTCTAACTGGATCCCTCCTGTGACAGAGAGGGGATACACTACATAAGACCCTAAACATAAACAGTTTAAAACTTTCAGACAGAAAAAGACCTAGTAGAGAGATATGCCACAGTTTTAGGCAGTCTGGGTTAAAAAAAAGAAGAAAAAAAATATTTCACCACTAAACAAATTACGTAAGCGCAAGGTTGCAAAAAGAAAAAAAGTATTAACACAAATTGGTTTAGCTGTACAAGATTTATCGAGTTAAAATAAAGAATGTTTTCAGGCTACATTCATTCAAGCTTCAATTATATCAAGAAAGGCACTGAAATAATCAAATTACGGAGCCCCAAAAGCATTTAATAATCACAAAAATGAGGCAGATGCACTAATAAAATTAACATTAATAAACTAGGTCAACATTGAGAAAAGAAAAGAGTGATGGAGGAGGAAGAAAGCTCCACCCAGAGAGAGCTGCTCCTCCAGGGTGCCAGCTCTGGCGCTGCACTCCCTGCGCCGCGCTGTGCAGTAATGACTACAGATGATGCAGCTCTTTGACCTCTTTAACACACCCATTGCTCACACTGTCTCCATAGAATCTTTGCTTGCTGCAGTGAGCATCCAAATGGTTCCTTAATATAGAAACCTGTGAGGAAATGCTCCCTCTATCAGTAGTTTATCAACTCTCAGATTAGGAGAGAGGGCCTTTAAGCCTCACAGGCTTATCTGCAGTGCAGTAGGAGTCTGAAGAGGCGAGCAGAGGACAGTCAGGCTCTCGAGGCATCCCATGATCTGTGGCTCAGGAGGTAATTTCAGCTTTCCTCACCACGAGTATAAACACCACCTGCTCACCTTGCCTAAAATGATTAGAGAGAAGGAACCTGAATCCAGCTGTGTCACCCCTACTCTGCTGCCCCTTCCCAAAGATGGGCAACACTTTTCTGCGTGAAAATAACACCACAAAAATCAAAGGAATGAAAGGCAGTCCTTAAGACTTTGTCTCCTGGTGTTTTAACACATAAAACACTACATACAATAAACACTGAGGAGCAATGACGAGTGCTAGCTGAACCAGTAAATGCGGCGGAGAGACAGAACTGCTCTGTTCCATCTCAGAATCTGACCCACTCGTGTTACAAAACAGATGCATAAATGATTACAGTGATTATGCAGAGGAGCAAGATTATGCAAGTGCTAAGCACTGCTTTTATAACACAGATACACAAACGAGTATAAAGGGGCCTAGGGATGTAACATTTCTCTTTAGCTTTCTTAGGAGGGTAAAGAAAGAATGAGAAAGAGGGGTCTGGATAAATGCAGTCAGAGGGAATTATTTAGGCAGGAAAGACAGAACTCCTGTCTTTCTGCCAAGTACTCCCTTGCTCACCTAGGGAAAGATCCAGCACAGCAGCAAAACCACAGAGGTAAAAGCACAAAGGCAAAGAACTAAACTGTTCATTAAAACTCAGGATTGGAAAGAGCTGACAAGCAGTATAGTGCCGCAGAAGATGATTCTTCTCCACTTTCTGGCACAGAAAAATCAGTAACAACTGCCATTAGACAAAAAGGAGTGGAAAAAAAAATCAAGGACAGAGAAACAAAGTCACAGGCTAGTTCTGAAGAGCAGGGCGTGGTAGCAGAGATGCACAATAGCTGTATGTGCACTAGTGGTGAATTTGGAAGCTTTCTTAAAAGACAGTCTAACTGTTATTACAAATACTGACATTAAAACCGCTACTTTTAAATCCCCCTCCTCAACATGAAGGTTAACACAAGACTGCAAAGACTCCAAGATGCCTTGGATGCAAAAGCAGAATGTTTAGTGATGTGCACAGAGGATAAACCACCAGCAGAAGCTCTAGCAAGTAATTCTAGAAACCAGGCTGGCTGCAGGCAGTCTGTCATGTCATACTATTATGTGCCAGTACAGAGAGGAAAGGTCAGAACAATCATACAACAACCTGGGGAAAAAAAAAAAAAAGGGGGAAAAATAAAAAGAAAAGTCAAGAACATTTAATTGTAATTAGTTTCAAGTCTATTTATCAGAAAGCTCATGAACACAAACTTTCAGCCTCAGAAGTGAGAGCAAGCTCCCTAGAGGTGCCACGGCCATTCCCACCTCATGCCCCCAGCCTGTGCCCAGACACTCCTCAGTTACCTCCCTGGCCCTAGGAAGTGCCAAAGAAGCCCACCCACACTCAAGCAGCAGCCTTCACCTCCTCAATGTGAGCTGCTGGACAGGGAGCCTCAGGCTCTGGACCTGGGTGTCCCTTCTGCTCTGTGGAGGGGGCAGGAGGTCACTGCTCCTCGGTCACTCATGCCTGCCTCTCCCTGGCAGGTGGAGAGGGTGCCTTCTGCTTTTCCCCTTGGGTCTGCCAGCACAGCTTTTGTGGGTGACTGGCCATTAACCAAGCTCCACTAGCCCCATCCCACTAACAGAATGTGTGCCTACTGCCTCACACATCCCAGACAGGCCAGGGACCAGCCTGAAGGGAAGGAAAAACCTGTCATTGAAAGAAAACAAACTGATGAGGTCAGGGACCTTTTCAAGCAGCAGAATTTGGCTATGCCACTGGAGCCCCTAGCTGAAATGTCCCTGAAACCCTCAGGGCAGGAATCACCTTGGTCCTGTTCCAAGATGGCTTGAGGGATCTTTTAGCAACAGAAGAAAATCCCTGTCCCTTCTCTTTTCATTAAGAGTATCAACAGGTTTTAGGAGAAAGAAATCACTAGGACACTACCCAAAGATTACACAGTATTTACTGGAATTACAGCACGTTGCCTCAAAGGGATATGAACTTATTCGAGCAACATAACAGAAGATCAGAAAGATATATTTTAATCCTCACCCAACATTCTCAGTGCTGCTGCTCTTGAAAGCACATATTCCTTGCCTCTTACAGAAAACATGGTCTGTATGCTGATATATAAATCCACACTTTCAGCTCATTTTTTCCCCCAGTTTGATGATAGTTTTAAATCATTCTTAAAATAGCACTTTTAATATTATACTGTATGAAAATTCAAATTAAGACACTTGCAGGTAACTTTGGTAAATTACAAAAAATGGTGTTCCTATTCTAAAAAAATTGCCAAAATCCCCCAATAATTCCTATCCTGAATTCCCCTTGTCCCCTGTAGCCTGAGCCTCCAGCCCAGCTGACTACTGCTGTCACAGAAACCCTCCTCTGTAGAAATTTTCTCTATTAAAGGAAAAGCTCATGGATAAATTAAGAATCAAAAGCAATAGATTTAACACAAACTCCTACAGTATTTCTTTTACCCAAGCTCTTGAAGATTTCCTTCCCATTCCTCAACTTGCCCAAACAACTAAACAGTTTGAAAGATTAATATGACCAAAGACTTTTTCTAAGTGATGTTGAATGCCAGAAGCAAAGCCTAAGGTGAAATACAGATATATGGAAAGACTAGTTTGGACAGGCTTCATATGGCCAGTTTGTTATATCTCAATTTACTGCTCATATCTTTCTTTCTTGTTTCCTTATAATGATGGCCTAAATACCTTGTCTTCAAAAACTACCAAAGATGCACTATCAACACATACAAATATGCCTGTAAGCCACTAATAGCCAGTTTTCTGGATTTTTTCAGAGGATGGCATACTGTTAGTAGGTAATTTATATATCTCTTTTACTCCAAGGTCTTCAGAGAATCTGACTGTCACGTGAGACTGTGGTAAGCACCTAGCAAGGAGTGGGTGCCATCTATTAATGTGCCATTATTTACTGTCCTAGCTTCTAACATCTTGTGTGTAGGACAATGTATTTAGTTTAACTAAAAATCACTAAACATTTTTTATGAAGCTTTCAGATGCCAGAAGTATCCCCTCCTCTTAAAAAGTCATCTCAAGGATGAACCTAGAAACGCTATCCCAATTTTCCTTCATCTGAAACCTCTGGAGATAAACTTCACACATCTTTTTTGCCAGGAGAAAACAAACAAAAAAACAACCAACCAACATTCTCCCCACCTTCCCCCTGTTAAATGCAGCTTCTACAAATATTTTTGGTCTACAAGAGCAAACAGATTGCTCATGCAGTACCCTTGCAGATCACCTAAATGAATGGGTGATCAATAAAAGCCCCTAAACCTAACAAAATATAGAAATCATTTTACCCAAAGCGAGGAAGAGTTACAAGTGGTTTACATGACAGTGTACAGACCAGGACTGATCTCTGGGTATTTTTCACTAATACTATTATAATCCATACAAAAAGTGCTAGGTTTCATGCTCCTTAAGAGCCCAACAGCCTCAAAGTCCTATTCGTTTGGAGCCTGAGGGATTGTATATTACATATGTCAGGGAAAGTAAAAGCCTCAAATAAACATTTCAAAACTTAGGTAAAAAGCAAAACTAAACATTATTTTCAACGTGCTGGTGCAGCAAGCAGGGGAAGACCCTTGGGCAATTTCTGTGTATATGATTCTATGATGTAGTCAATGGGAAAGCCAGACAGAATATGGGACAGCATTGCTGTATTTTATAAGTAAGGGCAATTCAGTCATATCAATCAAAAAAGTATGTGATAGAGGCAAAACCTGAATGCTACTTATCCATCAGTGAACTGATCTGCAAATCACAACAATTCTGCACTTCCTTTTTTAAAGTTACTATTCTTTTTCATCTTTGAAGAGATTAAGCGCAGCTCTTTTGCTTCATTCACATCTTACAAAGGGCTCAGCTGCAGAGCTTCCTCTTCTCCAATACCTGCACCTCACCTCTTTTGTCTAGCAACTCCAACTCCCAAGCAGATGGATATGAATCTTCCTAAAATCATGTATACATAATACACCTGAAGTCTCAAAGCCTCCCTTTCTCATTCAAGTTTGACAGAATTCTCCTTTTTGCTGCCCAGCTCTTTTGGTTGCCTTTTTTTTTTAACATTGAAGTATCTAGTGCTTTGGTATGATGTTACAGTACTCTGGGTCAGATCATGGTATTTACAGCAGCTCCTTGAGACTTTCCAAGTAAGAGCAAAGAACACTGGAGTGGAAAAGAAGTCCTGTCCTCATATCCTGTCACACAGGGTTATAAAATTTTTCAGGATGGACTGAACCTCAAGATACAACCATATGAGTATTTACATACTACTGTTTCTCTTGGGCTGGTCCACCAAACAGTGGCATAATATCTGTCCTTAATAAAGTGAGTTTTTAAAAGCTTTCTTTTTTTCAGGATGTTTTAGAAACAACATTCAGGAAATGTGATCTTTCAACCCTCAGCTTGAAATATGGCTTACAATGAAAAAAAATCAAAACGTTTTGTAACAAGAAGTGATTCAATATTTCAGAATTACCTGCGTTATCACAAAAATCTTCTCAAAACTCAATGTCATTCTTTTAGAGGTTAAAATTTTGAATAAAAATAACTGTTTTCAGCTCAAAACAACATTTTAATGAGGAAATCCATTAGCAGTCCTAAAATTTGCCCTGACAACTAGTGCTTGCACCTAGTGGAAGCTGTGCATGTTTGGATGCATAGATGTTTCTGCTGATGTTTTGTAGCAGCAAAGCCCTTTGGGGGCCACTTACTCTCCTGTCTGTGGGCCTTCCAGCATCATTACATCTGTCAATCCAAACATCCAAGCCAAACCTGGCTGCCAAGCAATCAAGAGCACATGCACACAGACACAGACAAATCAATACAGTTCTGACTGTAATTCTTTTATGAACAAAAGCAAAATAATAATTTACTCAAAAACTCAGGCTGCAGAATATTCTCCCTCATGATCTGAACTTTTTGCTCTTACACCTGCCTGGCCGCCTTAGGATGAATAAATATTTGTAGCTGATAGCTCAATGAATTATCATAGTGCAAGTAATGTTGTAACAGCTACCAGAATATGATGTTAAAAAGGATGAGAGACACAACAGACAGACCTCTAATCTTCAAAGCAGTTTTACATGGGAACAAACGAAAGCATCCAGGCCACTCATGACTTGTCAGTTAATAATGCTATCTCTTCTTGTTCTAATACTGCACTGTAGTACAAGCCAAACATTTATTCTGTGAGTCTTCTGGCAAAACAACAATACCCCTCCTCCAAACATGACATTTTTATTTCATGCTGTACGTGAATTAATTGAAATTCAAATTCAAATGCTTTCTGCATGCACAGTTGGAAGCTTGTCCTGTCTCCTAGCAAAGCGTGAGCTCTAGCAACCAAACACTACCATGGTAAGTTGTCAGATAAGCTAGGAAGGAAATTCCAAATAAATTATTTTCAAAGCACTGTCTTTATTTTAAGCAAGGAAGAAGTATTTATGCAGTGAGTCCTTAGCTACAGACAAGCCTTCTTATGAAGGAAGAAGTCACGCCAACATAAAGCTTCATTTATTTCTAGATATGAAAAAAGAAAACATGCATAATGGAAAGAATGTCTTCTACCTGAAGCAGCTCTTAGGCCATATGATACAGGGGCTGTAGTGTGACATTACCACCAAACTGAGCCAAAAGTTTATTTCAACATGGTCTACCTGTCTCTACCCTAAATGCCAACAAAGCTGGAGGGGAAGCCAAAGTTGCTGCTCGTGTGGGAGGTAAATCTGCTGCACCAGCGGGGGGAAAGCTGAGCTGGGGCTGGTAGAGGAGGTCCTTGTGCCTGCTAAGGAGCATGAAGGGATCGAGGAGGAAAATGCTGAAGTGTAGGCTAGATTTCTCTCTTCTATACTGCAAGCACAAATCAGGACTGGAAGAAACAGTCATGATGAGGAGAGAGGGCTGCAAATCTCCTCCCCTGCACGTGATCAGAACACATACTGCACTCAATGGTAGTAATGGGGATGGGACACTCATCCCTTTCTCATCTCCCCCTACTCCCTAGGAATCTGTTCATCAGCAACAAGGACTCCAGTTTAAGGGCAACTGTTTGCTAACCCATTACAAACAACCAGCAGCAAGCAGACAGGCCTGAAAAGGAAATAAACTACCTACTCCTTTAAAGTAAGGGTGAAATCTTTACCTAGATAATACCTGGTAAAAAACTGCATTGATTGTAGGACAGAAGAAACACTGGACATTGCCCTTACTATTTTGAATCAATTTATTTGAGAGGACATTTCCCAAGAAGAAGCAGTCAAATAAAACAGTTACCAATTTAAACTTCTGTTTAATGTTGCAGTTGTTTTCATCCTTAGCCTGTAGGGCATGGAGTAAATGGGACCACAACTGAGAAAGTGTGTCTGGACAAAGAATCCACAGTTTGAAAAAACAGGATAACTGGAGAGGACCAAACTGCAAGACCATAAGGCTAAAATGGAAGCTCTCAGAGAAAGAAGAAAGAGTTTATTAAGATTAAGATTACAGTAGTCAATTAACAGTCAACTGAGAATTACCCATCCTCTATAAAAGTCACAAACACTAACTAGCTTGCACATTTCCAGCAACTTGACTTTAAACACCTTTGTTGTGGAATTATTTTTAAAACACTAACATATTACTCACACAGAACTTGTGTTCCCTGATAAACATTTGATCATTAAAGGTGTAAAAATCAGAGAGGGGCCTTCTTTCAGGTTATCAGTCTGATTGCAAAATTATTTTTCTCTTTCTTAAACAAAAAATAATAGAAATATTTAAAACACAACATGATTTTTTAGCAGATGAAAACAGTCTCAGCTTTGGTCCCTTCTGGGATATTTTTTTCCTTTGTAGAGAAGAAAGTAAGCTAGTAATTACAACATGCAGCTCTAAGACCAATTAACAATCTGCAACATGTCCCACTTCTTTTATCCTCCACTGGTAACGCTACAGGCAGCATTAGCTGTCTAATAAATAGGTGAGCACTGCTTAACACTTTGCAAGGTTTCAGCATTTCTCTTCACCCCTGGCATCAATTCTCTCTCTCCCCTGGCTATTAGCAGATCAGTCTGGCAGTATGCAGATGCTGTTCTGTTGTGTGCTCCAAGACACACACTGCCTTTAGGCTCCCTTGGGCTATGAAAGGCAGGTGGCTTATTCATGTTCTGAAGAGAAAGCTTCACTAATGACCTCGCAAAGGTCTCCAAGAGATATTTTTTTCTTACTTAATCAGCCAGACAAAGAATTGACTTCTGCTTAGGAAGGGTGGATATTCATAAGGCAGCTATGAGTAGGAAAGGGCAAATGTTAAAAGTATTTTTAATATACTTGCATTTCCTGAGAGCTAAACAGTTCCATGCCCCACACAATGCACTGTGAGGAAATATTAAAACTGAACATGCTCCGTGTATCAGGCTATACAGGGACCAAATACACAAGCATTGGTTGTTGGGGAAGCTGGAATAGGGAAAACGTATAAATATGATTACCTAGCAAAAACTGTAGGTGAGATTGAGATGAAGACAAGCTTTGAGTTACCCAACCTCAGTTACTGAACAACTTGAGAACAATAGCATAGCCGGCTGGAGCTAATCCCACTTGATTGAACAATGCCTTCAGCTTGCAAGCAAGTCCAAGGGTCAGAGGAGCCCCCGCGAACTTATCAGAGGGTCCAGAAAGCAACTTTTGGAGTTTAAAGTGTAACGCCATAGGCTAATGTAACGATTCTTATAGGCTGTAGGCAAATGTTATAAGATTTGTAGCTTATTTTAGATTGGTCAATGGAAATCAGAATATTCAACACGGAAGATGATTTATTGTATTGTAAACGCTCATTCTGGCATTCTGTGCTGCTCATTCTGTTCTGCTTTCTTATTCTGTTCTGCTTTTTCTACTCTGCTCTCTTCCTTCTCTGCTCTGGCTTGCTTGGAGCTGCACGCTGCAGCTCCAGGTAAGCCTTCCTCTCTCCACGCTTTCTGCAATAAACCTCATGTTCTAAAGCCTCAACATAGAGATCTCAATTTGTCCCGAACGACCGTCCAGCGGACCCAGAAACCCCCACAATTGGTCCTACACAAACCCCTGAACTAGATTAGCAACTGCAATTTTTTGTGCTTCAAATATACATGCCAAGCACCTTTTTCAAGGCTGTAGCATTTGGCTTTTTTCTTCTTGGAGTAATTATGGAGGTGTGCAGCTGATACAAAAGCATGCAGGTGAATTGCATAGTGCTCACTAGTACCACACAGTACTGGTCCTACCAGGAAAATCTGTGCAGGCAGATCTGTTTCTTCTAAGATTGCTGCTGGGCACTATATGAACAAGCATGACATAAATGCTTTCTTTGCCTGTTATAATGAATTCATACCCAGGCAAAATTGACTATATTGACATGGTGTGACAGAATGCCCAAAGAGAGTGCCTATCAAAGAGCATGTCACCTGAAAATCTGCATCCTACTTATTGATGTCTTCAGAAAGTTGTAGCATATGCACCTTGAGAATCTAAAGTATATACTGACTTTTATATTATATGCTTCCTGCAAGTTTAATAACAGCAGTTTTTCTGTAATAAAACCAGATATGAACAAGTCAGGCTTTTCAGGCAAATACATTAATTAGTTATGCCCATTAACATAAGTAAAAACAAATAGCTTACAATAAATCATTTATCTTTCCACTCCACTTCTTCAGTCATCCAATTCCACATACACATTTTAAGAAAGGATAGTACTAACACCCACAGTCTTTATTTGGATGTTATCTCTAGAAAACATTTTTGGCACTTCAAAAAAATAGGAAAAGTTTGTGTGTACATGTACTCAAATATATAAATACATACAGACATACAAATAAACATATATTTACATACTTTCTCTAGAATGTCTGCGTTTTACAACTGTTTCAAAGGAATAAAAAATGGTAACTTTGTTCTCAATTCACCTTACAAGAAATATTATTGAAAAAAGATTAGATTTTGGCTGTTTTGTGTACAAGCTCTCTTTCTCTGTCGGCTAAAGAAAAAGAGAACTTTATGAAAGTCAGTAGCTGGGAACCTGGTCCTTTACACTGGCTTGCTACATCCCAAAAGTATCATGAGTGCACCATGGAACCCTTGAGTAAAATACGATACTCAGACTTTTCATTCACCCCATCTCCACCCTTGTAGGTTATATTCTACACTTGTAAACACAATAGTGTCCACAGATCATGAAATTTGTCCAAGGGATGGTCTAAACTCTTACAAATAGAACTATTCAATAGACCATATGGAACTGTTCTGCGCTACCACAAGGAATAGCGGTGTCATCCTTTTGTGTTGGTTTCATATAGCAAAAAATTGCTTTAATTACCATGAACTTAATGCCCAAAAGAAGATAAGAAAACAATGTTCTCCAAATAGAGAAACCTCGAGGTGGCAGATTGAGAGAGATGATCCTGCCCCTCTACTCTGCTCTAGTGAGACCCAATCTGGAGTGCTGCATCCAGCTCTGGGCTGCCCACACAGGAAGGACACGGACCTGCTGGAGCAAGTCTAGAGGAGGACAGGAAGATGATTAGAAGGGTGGAACAATTCTCCTATGAGGAAAGGCTGAGAGAGTTGGGATTGTTCAGCCTGGAAAGAAGAAGGCTTTAGGGTGACCTAATTACAGCCTTCCAGACAATGAAGGAAGCCTGCAGGAAAGATGGAGAGAGACTTTTTACAAGGAGTTGTAGTGACAGAACAAGGAGGAACGGATTCAAACTAAAAGAGAGTAGGTTTAGATTAGATATTAGGAAGAAATTCTTTACTGTGAGGGTGGAGAAACACTGGAACAGGTTGTCCAGAGAAGCTGTGGAAGCCCCATCCCTGAAAGTGTTCATGGCCAGGCTGGATTGGGCTCTGAGCAACCTGGTCTAGTGGAAGGTGTCCCTGCCCACGGCAGGGGGAATGGAACTCGATGATCTTTAAGGTCCCTTCCAACCCAAACCATTCTACGACTGTGTGGTTCTATGTCTCCTTACTTCCTACCCAGTTCAAATTCTCCTTGAATTAATAGCAATAGTCCAGCAACCCAAAGTCCAGAAAGACAGAACCTACTGGCAAAGGCAATGTCAAATACTAATACGTCTTTATTGGCTTCCAGATTGGAGCTGGCTTGCAACTACCAGTGAGTGCACAGCTGAAGGTAACATACCACTGTTAAATACAGACACCCATATTTGGGTCAACAAATACATTCCTCTCCACTGCCCTTCACAGGATGGCCAAGCTACAGGTACATTAACAATGCCATGAGCCTTTGGAATCCACATCCATATATTTCATAAAAGAACTATTAACACTGCACCAACAGAAGCATGGGGGTTTTTTTCTCCACACATTCGATCCAGCGCTTATTCTTGTCACTTTACTGTCACTTCTCCCTCTGAGAAGAACATTTAACATTCAGGTGGGGACCCAAATAGTGTCTTGCAGCCAAAACTCAAAGAGAAAAAAATTAAAAAGTAAATTTAGGTTCAGTTAGGAGGGGAGAGGGGAAAAAAGAATGTGAACACTTTATCAACTGTTTTAATTTGAAATTTAATTTTGGGGCCTTTTTCCTTGTACACTGCTTCCCCTTGTGCTGACTCAGAAGGATGCTTGGATTATTATATTCTTTTTGACACTGAATTACCTTAAGTAATTCTATTCTCACAACCACACTGAGATAATTTTCAGTACTTGAGGCATTGCACTGTTCCTACCCAGTTCCATGTATATAAAGGGAAATGAAAAACACATATTGGGGCAGGAAGGGGAGATGATGAAAAAAAAAAGAATTATTCCTCTCTGCAGATCATTACTTGAACATCATCCAGGGACAAAATACCCTCATTGAAAAGGTCAGAAGAATCCCTTCAACATTTTAGGTTTGGGTACCACGGAGTTCACCATCTCACCCTCGAGTTCTGTGCACACAGAACACTCCCTCTCCTGTTGGCAGGCCTCTTACCTCATTTCCATTCCAAACTCATCTCTTCTGCCAGTGAGCAAACACGGGTTTGATTTGTACATCGATCCAAGCAATCGTGGCGTGCACACACTCCAGCACGCTCCTTGACCCCGTACCCACATGCACAAAATGCTTAACAAGGCTCTCGCCCAGGGCTCTGACACGGATTCAAGCACTGCCACGTGCGGAGCACTCGCTTGCGACTCCAAGTGTGCCAACAGCACTTACCGAGGTTGTAACTGCACAAGGCAGCTCAAGTCTTGTTAACCAAACTTAAGCCAGCCTCACTCTATTTATAATGCAGGCACAGCAAATCAGTCTGATGAATCTTAATTGAATTTAAATAAACTTTCATTGGTGTAAAAATGTAATGTGCATTTGGCCAGTGGACCACCTAGTGTAAAAAACCCAGAGCAGTAATTTCTTAATGCATCGTAGCCCTGTGATTTAAAGTCTCCAAGTAAATAAAACAAAGCTTGCTTCAAAAGTGCACCTCAAATCACCTCATACTTTCCCATTATCAATGTACTCAACTATTGGTGTTATGTTAATAGAGTCTACATAAATGGTCTCCTAACCACTTGATAAATTGCTTAATAAAGAAGAAACTTCCATAGTTGTCAATTAGTTACATAATCACCAAGTATTTGCTATCCATCAAACAGCAGCAGCAAATTCAACTGCAAAACACCAGACTGTACCAGGGGAACAGGGGAGCAGGGAGAAGACAGGAGAAGAAATTAAATTAATATTATTAGCATTTCATGTCACCTGTACAGACAGTATTTTGGTATTGATGTAAAGTCAGTTTTATTCCTGCTGCCCAGCAGAGCTACCAATACCCTGCTACAAGTTTATAATACACTCAGCTACTCTTCTGAGCTGCCAGAAAATATGAGCAGATCAGAACTTGAAACTGATCTTACCACATGACAAAAGAAATTTAAAAAAAAAATAAAAAAATCACGATCACCAAAAACAGCCCTGAAAGAAACCCTTTTCCTATTGTTTAGGACAATCAAACTATTGCCACACCAGATCTAATGTCCACTGCTTACTATACATCTTTCCAGCACCAGCATTTAGTGATACATGGTTTTAAACCCTCCCCATTCAAATACTTTTGGTTGTTAGTTCCCTGGAAATTTTAAACAGATGACAAAAAAAAAAAAGTAACTGCAACCAAATCTGGATACGGACCCCAGATGCAGAAAGATATAAAGTGTGAGAAATTACTGGAATACTGAAAGATACAATGAGAGAAGCAGATCTGACTGCAATCTCAAATTTGGCTTTATTTCAACTATGATGGCCAATGCTATTGCTGAGGGTGAGGCTGAGCTTCTGACTAGAACTTACTGCAAATCTTCTGGTGTGCTAGAGGTATGAGACCTAGTTTCTTCTGACCTTCACTTAGGACTTTTCTATCAGTGAATAGGACATCCGCTCTGTCCACATTGCAGTGTCCTGCCTTTGCACAGAAACAAATGCAGGAAGCAAAACTCGCATCCTCTAGTTTCATGCACCTACCCCTGAACAATCGTTTGAAAGCTACATTGTCAGCAGAAAGACAAGGTTCCCTAGGGCAGTGAATTACATATCAAGGCCACTGATACCTTCAATGCCCACTGACTTCACAAGACTTGCTCATTTCTTTGTGGTTAAGCCCACAGGCCAGAACAGGAGTACAGGTTGTGTTCTGTCGCAACAACAGGACAAGAACCATCACCTTAAAAGATGGCTCAGCTATACTTCATTTTCTGTTTTCCTGTTACTGATAATAGAGGACTCAGGATAAAAACCTTGACAGTATAAATAAGCAGGGGTTTTATTTATTTTCAATGGAAACACGCCTTTAAGTCACCTTGTTTAAGAACACAGTTACATATGCCATGGTTTCACTAGGATTTTAAAAGTCAGGAAAGGTCCAGCACTTAGACTAGCAGTCCGAACGCTTAAAATAATGTTAAGCATTGCAGACCACAGTATTGACATGCAGCAATAAAACTAAATCTTCACAGCATGGCTAGATACATCTCTAGAGTCAACCACTTGTGTTCAAAGTTACGATGAATTCTTTAGAGATTACAAAATAAAGACATGAAAGGACAGATCATGAGAGAAGAAAGAAGAGGTCTGCAGCAGCTATAGGTGAAATTAAGCTGTGGCTAGTTCAATCCATAAAGCAGCATTTGCCACTTAGTGAACGACAGACTTGTGAGGGAGCAGGCACAGCAACAGTGCAGTAAGCAAACTACCTTTCTTGTGCTAGAATGGGCACACAGCTGGCTGATTTCAGCAGTTGTCTACTCATACACACAGTTTCTCCTTCAATGCTTCAGCAGCATATGGCAAACACGGGTGCTTCTTTTCCTTTAAAAGTCTTAATCTTTCAAAAATTCTATGCCAGATTTCCTATACCTGCCATATTCATATACCAGACCTTCTTCCATTTCCAGTCTGGAAAGTAGCATGACATCGAAACACTACAACAGTGTTGCTTGTGCTCCCTCAAAATAAAATCATGAGCACAACGAGAACCACCAACAAATGAGCACCAAATTTTACCCAATGGCAACATAAATGCACAAGCAAAGCATTACTTGGTGTATCTGCATGTCTGGCTGGTTGGACAGACAGGCAAGACTAGATCTACCCAGTGAGAATACTGGGTGAACAAATATTTATTGAGAATTACTCAGCTGTGATACAGAAGGGGATTCATGGCATGGTGCATCTGGACCCTGCTCATTTTTTATGAGATAATTGCGCCACAGACTACCTCAAACACGGCATGACTGAAGGATTTGCCTTTTAAATTTAAGAACATGGAACGGACAGGAATTAAATCCGTCATGCCTCTGTGTAGCACACAATGGAGGAAGAGTATAAATAAACAGGCAACCAGAATGGTGCAATAAGAACAGGATTAATCCAAGTGTGATTAATTCAGTGTCAGATTAAAATTGATAGTGCCAGCTGTATCGGGTCCATTCTGCCACATTATTCTCGCCTGTCATTTTTTTTTTTTTTGGCCATCTTCTTCCCATTTCCTTGGTGGATAAACCTGCGAGAGAGTTAATTGTCACATACATGGATTTAATCACATTGTCCACACTGTTTGGGGGCCTTGCCTTCAGCGATCCATGACTAATTGTTGTGGTAATTTTTCAATCATTAACAGCACCGCATATGCTGCGGACAAATCCCACGACACCCACTAAAGTCCCGGCGGCCAGCGGCGCACACGCCTCCATCAAAGCCCCGCGCCCCGGCCGCCGCCCCCCTGGCCCACCGCCGGCTGCATCCCGCCCTCGGGGGCGAGCTCGGCGCTGGTACCGCTGCCTTTAAGGAGGCAGCGCTGCCAAAGGGAGGGAGGGGAGGGGTGGGGGGCGAGGAAGGACATTAGAACTCCATCTGGGAGGGCTGGCGGGGCTCTCGCTGTCCGCCCGCCGCCCGCAGCTGCCGCCGCGCTCGCCCCGGGTGCGCCGGTGGGACGGGAGCGGCCCCGGGGGAGCCCCCGGGCGAAGGGAGGCACGGCTCTAATCACCCCGTCAGCCCGGCGAACCCGCTCGCCTTTCCCGTCTCCGGTAATTACACGCGTTTCATAGGGCACGAAAAGGCGAGCCAAAAGCTCCTCTCCCGCCTCCGAGGCAGGGAACAAGCAGGAGTAACAAATCGCTGCACCAGCAGCCCTGCAGCAGCAGGAAGGATCAGTGCCACGGTGCTTCGGAGGGAGCCGCGAGGATTGTACACAAGTGCCACTGCCTGTCCCAGCTACGTGAACCAAGTGACCCCAGCTCAGCTGGCAAAGAGCTCGTCTGGGGAATGAGGCGGCCGGCATTCCCAGTCACCTTCTGACTTCTTGTTCCCGGAGCAATTTATTCACTGACGGAGGTGTATGACACCCTCCCAATGGTGTACGCCCGGGCCCCTGCAAAAATCAGTATTGGGTTTGCAGCTTGGAATGGACCGATGCCGTGTTCTCCTCTTCTTCATCACCCCGTGTTCAAACACATTAACATATTAAGCTGTTCTATGCGCCTGGGACGTCACACTTACAGACGATGCATATCAGCACCCTCAAAGAAGGCTTGAATGGGGGAAGGAAAAACTCAGATGAGATTCTGCAGTATCTCTGCCTTGAAGAGACCACTTTGAAACAAGGTGCCATTTCAGCAATCACCCAAGTGGCTTTAGAAAACGCTGATAGAACATTCAATTATTGAAAGCTATGGTAGCAGCAACAGTGACTATCAAAATACAAATGCAGGCAAAGGAGAAAAAAAATCAAGGAGAAAAATAAGAATTAAGACCAAAATAAGGCAGGATTAAGCAAAGGCAGGAGCCTCTTTGCCCCCTCGGAGTGGGGGAGAGAGAATCCCCAGCTACACAGGGGAGTAAACAACGGCATCCTAGACTTGGCTTCTGATTCAAACCATAAAGAAGCAAAGGGAGGGAAAAATCCCGTCCTTCGCACAAGTTTCTGACAGTCACAGCACCGGCACCGGCACTCTTATGCAATCGTTACATAAGTTGTGACAGGACCGGCGCCTTCCTCACTCCGTGCCCAGGCGCAGGGCAGGCAGGGCACCCCCACCTCCCCACCATGGCATCACGCTCTCCTCTGCTCGCCCCGGGGCTGCAGATGCGGGGTGATACACAAACACAGTATAATCCTCTGCTCTTTTTATTCTTTTTGACATCTTTCTCCCACCATCCATGAGTTGCTTTCTGCAAGGGTGGGGGAACACTTAGTGGCACACAACTGAAATAACCTTTCTTGCTTTTTTTTTTCCCCCTCTCCCCTCCTTATCCCAGAGCATACTGCCCTCTCAAACCAAGGAAAAGGGTGGCAACATGTAAATAGTTTCTTAATTAATTTCTGCACGTAGCAGTGTTGCTGCTATTGCCACACTGCATTGAGTCCGTGTCGCTGACAGAAGAACCACATGAAGTTTATGGAACCGCCTAGAGCCTACCAGAGATGACAAAAGATCCCAGCAATGGCAGATGGCATGTGAATCACTGCACAGGCAATTAGCAGCTAGCTGACGGATTTTGACATGCTGGGGAGGACAGAGGGGGTTTTCTCTGCTCCTAGCAGTTCTCACCAGAGGGGATGGAAATAGGCATTAGTCTCACTTTGCCCCCACAGAGTCTTTGCAACCACTCTTGCTGGGTTTGCGGCTGCTGTATTGCTAGGCACTTATAACCACCCAGTGCAGAAAGATTTGCAGCAGCAATAAAAATGCTGTCTTTTTACCTTGATGAGTTCAAGTCACAGCTGCTGCAAAGCAGAGTGTTTTAGGCAGAGTAAAAAAAAAAAAAAAAAACCAAAAAAAACCCACCTATGCAGCAAAGGACCACAGCTGCCAAGCCAAGCACCATGAAAACATTACAGTGCTGTAAACAGTGATTGAAAATGCATCAAAACCATCGAATGCTTCTAAGCTACAATGACAAACGTATTCTGGAACTGTTCGAGTTGGATACCTCTCAAAATGAATTTTTATGGTAGACAACAGTCCTAAATTTTGATCAGAGAACTAATGCAGAACCCTTCAGCATGAGCCTAGTCAGCTCTTTATCTTCAAGTCAGTAAAAAGAATAATATAGAAATGTACTAGCAAAATAATGCCCAGCAAAGGTCTCCTCTGCATGGCTGCAGTGCAGACCTTGGATAACACTGAAGCAGGGACATTATTCTGAGCAGTCTGACTTACAGCACTGTGACCAGTAACAGTCAGAAGGCCACTACCTTAAAAACCCAAGGTGACAACTCACATTAGCTTTCCTAACTTTTTTGTGTGTTTGTTTGCTCGTTAGTTGCCAGGTCAGTGCTAGTTTTTGTGAGCTCTGCAGTGGGGATTCTTTCTGTACTTTTTACTTGCTCAGTGCATGCTCAGGAACAGTAATCCGTTTTGGGGGGCTCCTTGCACTGATGCAATTAATAGCATTTAAAAAAAACCCCTCCAGCCTCACAGCACAGGTGCTCTGCATCTGGAGGCACAGCATGTAAGTAACCCTTTTTCCTGGAGGAAAACCTCTACCAGCCATCGTTGATACCTAGACTAAGCAAGGTTGTCCACTTAAGAAGAACACCATACCAGCCCGTATTTTTCCATCTCAAACTGGGCATGCTGGTAGGGATTTGGAAGAGGCCGGATGATGGTACTTTGCAAAGAGACAAGATGCTGCCAGTAAGGCTTTCATCAACATCTTGCTTCCACATCAGACAGCTCTTTCTATGACCTGCTCAGTTTTGCATTTCCCACGAGCCAGGGGCTGTGTCTATCTTCCAAAGCCTGTGCTTCCAACATTGTGCCAGGCCTACAGCAACACCACTCAGCACCTGCTTACAAGCTACTCCATGCCATGGGCTGCCCACTCCTCACTAAAATCTGAGGCTGGGCCACTCTAGTTCTACCAGCTAAAGATTTACTGACTACACTTGCTGACTTCACAGGCTACTTTGCATTTGCTGACTGACTTTCACTGCTAGGTATGACAGCATTTTGCATCTCCTGATCATGCCTAAAGCAACAGTGAAAAGGCAATAGGTTATTATCTCCATTTCATACACAAGTAAATTGAAGAAGATTGTGAATGCAACAGAAATGTTAAGTTCAAGCAAATGCTACTGAATAGTTTTAATACAGGTATCATGCCTTCCATGCAGTTAACTATGAAAGTTTTGTAAAGAAAGCATACACCAAATCAAATAAATCAATTTTCAGCTGTAAGCATGCCTGTGTTCTAATCTTATTTAGTGCAGAAAAAGTGCTACATACTTCATGTACAAGATTACCAATCACCAGGACAGAGGCAAATGGTATATCACCATATGAAATTGCATACCATTCTGCAGATGGAACCAAGACTACAAATATATTTAGAATGTTTGAGAATTTATTTGAAAAGCTAGTAATTTTATCATATATCAGAACCTTCTACAAGAGGAACAGATCTGAGGATCTGGCTGTTTTGGCATTTTGCCAGCTACTGAGACCAGAAGCTGTAATTAGGCAATAATGTGGCTACAGGTAATGTTTCAGCAGCTATAACTCAGGTAGTCAGTGATCATCTCAACACACAAGGAAT
The DNA here is from genome assembly GCA_013400735.1 of Pomatostomus ruficeps. Classification (NCBI taxonomy): domain Eukaryota; kingdom Metazoa; phylum Chordata; class Aves; order Passeriformes; family Timaliidae; genus Pomatostomus; species Pomatostomus ruficeps. Next base: position 53,887 of record VYZT01056776.1, on the reverse strand, counting down.
GATACCCCATGTACATCTTAATCTTGCCTAGTTTGACAGCACTTAATCATATGAACTATAATGTAACACATGGAATTTGAGTGTCATTGAATTCCAGATAAATTGTTAACATGCAATTTCAGAGGATTTTCCAAAGCTTTTCTAATGCATCAGTCCAAGTGCGCCAAGTTAATCACATATTTCAGGCAAGGAAAACAAACCCTATATTGCTGTCATAATGAAAAAAAGTCTGATGAATCTCAGGGAGTTCTCACGTAACACTGGAACATACTTTACTGAATTTTTGTTTTGCTTCCTCCAGTGTAGAGCTCAAGTAAAAAGAAAAACAAAAGGAAAACCAAGCATTAGCAAGCTTTCTGAGCCAGAGATCAATGTTCAGAATTAATTGAAATGTTCAGTAAAGGATGCTGTAATGAAAAAGCACCAAAAAAAAAGAAACACAGGATGCAAAGAGTTACCTTCCAAGTGGAGGAAGGTGACAAGGTAGCAGTAATGCTGCCCTTCCTGAGGACAAACAACTGAGGAGGGCCAGCATTACTCTGAGTGCATTGTAAGGTGACATGCACTAAAGACAAGTCACTAAACTGAGTTGTGTCACACTCTCCCCTTCTGTAAAATGTGCCTGATAATATAGTTTTTATAAAATCTATTAAGGCATGCTGCTGAGAATTGCTACATAGGAGGACCATTTTTATTACTGTCCCACAGAGGGCATCTAAGCAGGACAACAAAGAGTGGCCACATTTCTGTCACTGAGAACAGTCAGAAGCAGTGGTTCCTCTCCATTATGTTTTCTCCACATGCCTTAAAAAGCAAACAAAACCCCAAAGGTACAACCAACCACTACCAACAAAACCAGTGAGTTCATCAAACAGAGGTTTCAGATGGATGCACTTCAGCAGCTGGAGAAGACACACTGCTAGCATATCTACACATTACTGCTTTCTCAAAGGACCTACAGGTGTTCCAAATGTGGCTTGGCACTGAAGTATCATGTTGTAAGGGTATCTGCATGATGACCAACAGTAAGGTTTGAGGAGTTTTCCGTAAGGTAGGACTCCACAGTAGCAAGGTTGCAGTCTAATAAGGTTACGAGATTGTGGAAGAGGCATGCAAGGTCTTGGGAAAATACTTCCCTTCCAAGCCATTAGACTTTACAGCTTTAGCTTGAGGTTTTTCAGATGACATGTCTGTATAAGCACAAAACCAAAACGCCCTAAATTTAATTTAGAAAAAACCCCACCCAAACATAAAGACTGTGATTCCTCAAACACTATCTCAGTTCCAGTTGCTACTGTGTCTTAATCTTCAGCTGTGAAGAAACAACTACTGCATCTTGCTTTTTCCCCATTTTCACCAGTGCTCAGTTTCTCATGCTTATTTGTAACACAGCATTTTATTCCAATCCCACCCTTCGCCTCAGAATGACTCCTCCTCATGCTTTTTGCCTCTCTCAGAGCAAGACTTCAGCTTCCATTTCATACCTCTGCAGACATGGAAAGTATGTCTGTACACTGGATTACCCAAACTAAAACTGTCATTCTACAAGAACAGTTGAGCAAGAAAATCAAAGTCAATGGACCAGGTCACAGACCGTCAACAGAGGCCTTCAATCACCTGTCAAGCACCTTTACTGTTCAAGGCATAAGCCCAGAACCAGGACTAAAGCAATGCCTGAAACAAATCCTAGCCCTCAAAATTCAGTGTCTTGCACAAGACTTCCACAAGTACTGGAGAATAGAGCTGATGAGCTCATGCAGGTATCTCCCCTGCTGTCAAACTTCCTTGACACAGTTTCCTCAGCTGTGGTTTGAAAATCTTCTTGGGGTTGTCCTTCAGATGGCAGCATACCTGCTGCAATTACTCTCTTCTGCTATGAAGCCTTTTAGGTGTCTCCAGGGAGCCCAGGAAGGCCCTTCCAGCTCTGTATTGCACAAATGTGTGGAACACTTAAAAGAAATTACAGATTCAGTGTCCCTTAGTTCACCTTCCTTAAACTCCACCTGTGAATTGTATCATCACAGAGATTTTCCCTAACTTAAGGTGTATGCATTTTTCTTCAAGCCCCATGAGAACAGAAATACTGAAAGGGAGATGGGAGTAAAGCAGCAAAAAGGTCACTGTAGGAGAACTCTAGCTTTTCAAATTTGAGCCTTTCAAGGAAAGAGTTGCTGATTTTCTCTTCCTACAGAGTATCATAAGGCAGCAAGAAGGTCATTGTAGGGGAACACTAGCGTTTTCAAAATTGAGCCTTTCAAGGAAGGAATTAATGATCTTCTCTTACTGCTGAGTATCACACCTGCAGGTGTCATAGAAAGGAGGCTGTCTGTTGAAAATAAGTGAAGGATGTGCTTTTCTTATGATTGCAACTGTGTTTCTACCCCTAAAAATTATCGTATTAATTTAATCTACAAAAACAATGCCATCATGATCTCAAGCCCTGGGCATGCCTGTTAAGTGGCTGCTGTTCCTTCCCCTCCTCTGAAAAACTCAATGGTCACTTTAATGAAGAACACCAGAATGGGACAGGGCTCCGAGGGTTGTTAAAATTTTTTATTTAATTATTTACCCATGAAGAAAAAGAAAGAATGTGAGAGTATTTTCTGTCCAACATCATAGCAGCCATAGAAGTCTACAGGAAATGACCAATTGTACTACTTCTGCAAGTGCTCCTAGACTTGGTGTAAGATGACCCAAATTTCCATTACCTCATCTTCCCATTGCACTGCCTCTTGGTTTTAAACAGTATTTCCTTCAAAGTATGTGGTCAAAACTCCAGGGCAACACCAGTGTTTATGAAAGTTGTATAACATAACAATTATAAAAAAAAAACAAACATCAGCCATCAGTCATGTGAATATCCACTGATGATCTTGTACACTTCCCTACTCTCCCCTCTCCTGTTTTTAAGACTTAGTGCTTCTGTGACAGACACAAAGATGACAAATACAGAACTACTGATGGGGCACCACAAAAATCACTCTATTTTCTGTTCACTGAATTACAGTCATACATATTGAGTGCTTCTTTCTCTCCACACCAGGATATACAGGCTTGCTTCTCCTGAGATCATTTTGTATTGACTAACTGCATAGAAACAGAAACAGCACAAATTAGACTTTTTTGAGCTAGAAACTAGTCTGCTTAGCATCACAAGCTGCCAAAACAAAAGAGCAGCTTGTTCCTTGTCCCACTAGGACAGCAGCTCATAGGGTCACATTTAAAGCAATGCAGATAGTCACCAGTGCAACACTCTCATCACCTGGATACTATTATAAAATGACATATATGGCACAGAACCATATCAACTTAGGATGCGACAACATTTTTCTAATGTTTGCTTACAGCTCCTCCAATCAGCCATATGCAGAATATAGCAAGTGCTTATGCACAGTCTGCTTCACTTCACTAGGGATGTGTGAAACCCGAGAGCAATGTACCCACAGGAACTTTTGTTTAAAACTACAGTACAACTAAGTGCATCTTCAGATAGCTTAAGTGAGCTCCAGCTTCCTGTTCTGGAGTGGCTCTAGTAAATTCCCATTTCTTTGTTTCTATGGCTCATATGCCTACGATGTGCAAAACCTGCAATCCATTTATACCTCCTCTGAATATGGCCAGAACTTCAGGCTGCGAGGAACGAGACAAATAAATAAATAATCATGAGAGAGGCACAGGACAATCTTTCACACAGAGAACCCAAAAGAAAATAAACTCTCCTGTAAAACACGAACTGCCACCTCTTATGAAATAAATAAAAATAGCTGCAACAAGTGGCAATACAGGTAGTGTACAGTTTTCCTTTCTGAGATCACCAGCTTTTATTCAATAAGACTATAAAGCAATTTAGCTCTTGGAAAAGTGAGTAATTCTGTTCCTGTCTTGATTGTGATATGGTGGGTTCTAATATAGTAGCAGAAGTATCCTGGCAATTACAGTTTTTGCGGTAGGCTGCACAAGGCAGCAGTATTATATTAAGACTGTATTTCTCCAAAATGAAAAAAGGAGTCCCAGTCAGGAGTTTATCTTTGACTGTCACTTTTGAAACATGCTAAGCAAGTCTGAAAAGGATTCTCCTCATTGTACTTTTTCTTTTGGAATAATTCATTAACTAAATATTTTTCAACCAGTACAGTCAAAGCCCTAGCTGGAGTCTCTTGCCTCATTTAAATAGATCCTACTAACTTTTCTTCTGTTATAATCCCCACTGCTATTTTACGTCAATCCCTGTTCTAAAAGAAGCTCAGTAAATCCACTTTAATTTTCTTCTTTAAAAAAACAGAAAAGGGTCTGAATTACCATGTTGGTGACAATCTCTGTCACTAGAATAAAGAAGACTTGTACTTTGAATGAGCAACTCAAACTTCAGGGTTGGAAAACATGTTCTTTTGTTACTTTTTCCTATCTCCCCACAATTTTAAGATAAAGTAGAAATAAAAGTCATTGCAAGGTGAGGAGTTGAACAGCTCTAAACTGCAGCCACCAGTTTATGGGCTTTTTATCAGGATCTTTTTTTTTTTTTTTACTTATATTTTTTCTTGATAAAGCCAACATTTTCACCCAGAGAATATAGAACTTGTCTAGATTTTCAAATATTCAGCGAAAGTTTTTAAATAATCCAAATGATCTCAAAAGCAAGGCAACAAACAAGCACTTTCCCCCCTCCACTCTCCATCTGACCAAAAAAGAAAATAGGCACAATATGACTTTCATGATTACCTATTCAATTCCATTTGTTGTTACATACTAAAATTTCCTTGGACTCTGCCATGTGTCTAGGATCAAACTTATTACTGATGCTCATTGCATACATAATTTATGACATCCTTTCTGTTCAGGAAAAAAGAGCTATAGTTTTAATATCTATTAGTAATCTGTGAAGTTATTTACATGGGGGGAAATTGTTAATACAGGCTGGTATTTTTCCCTGATTTCACGTACACCAGCAAATCCTGCCCCAGACTAGCTGGTACACTGCCTGGAACGGGCTGTCTCCTCTCCATAGCTGTGCTGCAGTTGCCTGCCAGCAGCACGGAAGTGTCAAACCTCATCTAGATTCCTTCCTTTCTTCTGGAAAAATGTTTATCCTTCACAGTATTATCACCTCCTTGTGAACACCTTTTTATTCATGTGTTGTAGGTTTTATCCACTCTACTGCTTGTGGACACTGCCTGTTTATGAAAGCTAAACAGGAACGTAAATCTGGGTGTCTGAAGATGAAGCCCAAGCAAAATGAAGTGAAGGCAGTCTCTGTAATACAAGAGGAAATGGCATGAGTGGGGCTGATGTATATTTCTACAAAGCTAGAGTTTATAACACCAGGCAAGGTTCTTCTGTTGGCAGGCAGTAACGACAGAGAAGCAGTGGCCCAGCCCTGGCTCTTGAGCTGCTCGGTGTTTGCTCACATGCAATTCAAACAATGGTCCCCAGCCAAGGCTCGCCCGCATGGTCAGCAGTGGATCAGTCTGCACTGGCACACGGACAGCTGGGCAATCCAATCTTCTCAGACTCCAGCCAGAATGAGCCAGGAGAGGCTGGTGCCACTGGCTCAGCCTGGACTGCTGCCACAGCCAGACTGTCATCACTACAGAGCTGCCACTCTCTCTCTACTATGCGACGTGCTCGGGTTTTCCCTTCCCCACCCCTTGTCTCTAACGACACGTACCTCACAATGCATCACTGATACACGGCACACAGTTCAGAAGGCTGAACACCCACATACGCTGCCACTGGTTTGCTATTTTCTTAGTACACCTGCAGAGCAGAGAGGGGGAAGTGGTGCACGTTCACTCCAGCAGGAGACCTGCATTCACCTGTTCCTCTCACCAACTACCAACCTCAAAGTCAAGAAATGAGGCACAACAGAAACATCCTAATCAAAGCTCCCCCCTCCAGAAATGAGAAATCAAGTTTGCATTTGCAACCTAGAGAAGAAAAATGCTTCCTAAAATGCTTGATCTAATCTCAGCTGAACTGAATCTGTCTCAACTGAGCTTTGTGTATCAGAGGCAGAAACAGTTAGAGACATGCCTGTAAAATCTCTTCTCCAGCCTCAGCTGGGTAGTCCTGATAAACATCCTGGGAACAGCAAAAATGAATATTGCAGTGCAACAAAAACACCCAGAGGGGTCCTAGCCTGATGAGGAATTATATTAGGCTCATTGAACCAACTCCTGGCTGATTGAAAACATTCAGCATTCACCATATAACAGTGTAGTAATTCAATAGTATTATTTAGATGTATTTTCATTTGCATAAATAAAGCCAAGGGAAACACCATTTCTGTGCCATAAATTGTTGCTCTTCGAGGTTTCTGAGAGTACCACTTTCTTTTACTTGGGAGCTGCTTAATAAACTACATTCATCATCATTTAGCCCTCTCTCGTGTGTGGTGCTCTAGTCCTCCTGCAGGATCCCAAGGAGACAAATCATAGTGAATTACTAAACCTTAATTTACTTTTGATTAAAAAAAACTTAAGGGAAGGAGAAGCAATTCATACACATGGGCAAACTGCTTCAAAGGCAACAGAAACTTTGGAAGGTGCAACTGCTTATCTCTTTTTTGTTGTTTTCTAGATTTCAAATGGACTAAAAGAGGCCTCAAATATGTTGAGGGGAGCTTTCATTCACTCAGTGGAAAGATGTGCTGGTCAGTCAAATAAACACTCTTGCTGATTTCAAAGTTTATGTTAGACTGAGTTAACTCTTTGTTAAGTAGATTTTTGCACAGCAGAAAATGAAGCATGAAGACAAAGTACTTTCTTCAATTATGAAGAAAAGAAATTTACATTCCAAATAAAAATGCAATCTTGCACCATGAAAGGGAAATTACCCTCTAAATCTATTGACATTACTACTCCAAACATTAAGCTACAAAAATCATATAAAGCCACAAACTCAAACGGCCATCCAAGTTTTATAATAACTACTTACTTCCAAGAATCAATCCTATACTTTCACAAGATATCCCTGTAAATAAATAACACATTTCCCAGGAATAGGTACAATAGAATTGTCATAAAATGGAATACTGTATTTTTTTAATATATACAAACACTATGGATTGGACACAAGCTTATATTAATTCTTTTGAAGAATCTCAACTTTAATACAGATAATGAATCTGTCAAAGGTAATAAAATCTGAGAAAGCAACATTTCAAAATTTTATGGGTTCCTTTTGTATGAAAAACTTGATGAAAGAACAGTTTTAAAAATAGATTTGTAAATGAAGTAGAAGACAACAAGCAAATAATCTTGACAAGAAAAGGGAAGGGCAGTGGAAAGATTTAACTTTGTAACACAACACACACATCAGACCTGGTGGTGTAGCCAGACATAATGAAACAAGAGAAGCAAATAACAAAACAATGCACCCTTTGATTGACAGGAGCATCAGCTCTGTAGAACTCATTTCCATGTTTTGGATTACTTAGTAGGCAAGACTTGGACTTCCTTCCAGTCAATTCAAAAGAAACCAAAATGAAATCAAACCCAAAAAGCAATCTTCATACAAACACAAGAAATAAACTCTCTTCAATTTCTTCTCTGAGTAGAAAGGAGTTAGAAGAAATAACTTTTCTATATAAGAGTCATCCCCATTTTAAAATACATGCTCTTTAGAAACCTGAACCTCTAAAGTCCGAAGAGTCCAGATCTAATCCTGCCAAAATTTAAATCACAAGCTACAGCTCAGCTCATGTGTAAATATGTAGAAGTGCTGTATCTATTCCCTTTGCAGGACTGGGATGCTTAGCAAACCATCAATTAGGTTTGCACTCACAAAGGAAGGTGGCACTAATTATTAGTCTGAAGATGCTAATAAAGTGACCAGTATTTCTGCTCTCACTTGCTATGGATGATTCCTTTGCAGTCAAGAGATGTGACAGTCAACTAAGAACACCTAATTCCCACTCCACACCCCTCAGCTTACATGACTGGGCCTTCATATGAACTATTTAAAAGTTAGAAGTCAAGTACATGTTTTGCCGGTAGCCACCCAGGTGACTACAATCACAGCTCTTCTCGTATAGACAAAGTGGATCACCACTGATTTTCAGGAAAAATCAGGTCCTCTGCCCTATTACTTATTCCCTTTTAAACTGATCAGCATTGCCTTACGTACACACGTCTATGGATGTCCCATATCCATACATTTGAGGGTATCTGTATGTCATCTGAAGAACAGAGATAAAATTCAATCACGTCTTTCTCTAAAAGCCCACAACTCCACACTAGCTCCATGTTTGACTGAGCAATGCAAAATTTCAGTGGCTGCCAGCTCAACAGAAGCTCTCAACTTAGCCAGATGTGACAATCAATTTTTCTGATCTACACTGGGGGGAGAAGGGTAGAAAACAACACACCAAAATTAAAGGAGGCCTCACTGTATGTCTCGCTGTATATTTAATTGGTCATCAATTTGTTTTATTTGTTTCATTCTGTATATATTTTTATACATATACGCACATATGTGTGTATGTATGTGCAAATGTAAATCACCAGGATTGATGGAGACAAAGGTAACCCAGGAGCTGAGATATAAAGCTTGGATTCAACTTCGGTTTCTTCAACAGGCAACCCTTGGGAAGTCACCAAAACTCAGATGCTTCCTAATTTCCCATTAATTTTATTTCATCTGAGACATTGTACCTTCATGAGATATTCACTTTATGGTCAGGTACCTGCCTAAATTGGGAGACTCTGCTCCCCCGGCAGTCAGACATAGAAAGAGGCTGCCCAGCAGACTGATCCAAAAAGCTCCATACATTCAAAACAGACTGGAAGACTTCTGTTCCCTATTGAGCACAGAAGGACTTAGGAAAGCTCACCATAACTAGGGCAGCTGCACTCTTGTCTGCAGTGTGCATGCGTGTCAGCCTCCCGTGTACTTCAGTTCCAGCCCACAAGCGAGGAATGATGACACTTCTCTCTCTCAGAGTGGTCCCAGGAGAGTAAGCACAGGAAGGGCTGGGAGAGTCAAGATACTACAGCAGTGTGGTTGTACAGGAGGCAGACAGTGACCTAAAATGACCCCTGGGAGATTTGGGATGAGGAGCTGTGAAGCTTATGCAGCAGACTTAAATCGCTTTGGGTGCTCCTGTGGGAAGAACCAGACCATCCAACAGTTTTACCTCATGTTGCTGGGAGGTCCCAGATGCTCAATACACCAATACCTCTGTAACTTTAATTTCACCTTGAAGGGTTTCAGGCATGTATTTTAAATGCATTATATTTACCCTTCCAGATTACATCCATACAGACACATACAGCATTAACTATTTGAAGGTCCCCACAGAGAGCTGTTAGCAGAGACAGAACACGGGTCGGCACACGACTGAAGCCACATGCACCATCTGCTCAAACATTTTAATGTAATTTACCAGGCAAGAGCTGAGCAGGAAAAAAACCAATAGATGAAAGATATTAGATTTCCCCCTCTCCAAAATACCTCCTGCTGCTTGATATATGAACCTAACTCACCCATAACTAATTGATTTAAGAACACATTCATAAATTTAAAAAAAAAAGAAGTCCCATACCTGCAAGGTAACATTGACATAATTCTTCTGTTAACTACTAACCTGCTGCCCATGGAGGACTGTCCAAACTGATAATCTTACTGCCAAAACTAAAAGCAGTTGACAAGAACTTAAAAGTTGTTACTTCCACTCAAATAGCAATTTCGATGAATTTCAATAAATGAGTAAAGAAAGAGAAAGACTGATCTACTGCAGCATTGACACCAAACAAGTTCTACATGTTAAGACTTGTATTTGGCTGAAGGTGGCAGCCCTGGGCCTAGTACTATTTGAATTTTGGGAATAAGTTCTGCAACTGATCTGTACAAGGGATTCCAAATGACAAAGACTTACACTTCAAGAATCAAGTTTTGTCACAAACAACCTCCCACCTTTTAAAACAAAAGCAAGTATTTAAAGAACTTATGACAAACTCTTTCTGTCATGTTCAACAGTATTCATGGAGATGTTTAGACAGGGTTTGCAATTTTTCCTTTATTAGAAATACTCACAAAATTAACAAGAAACTAGTAAAACTACCTTTGCTATAAATTCAGACTATTACACACAATTGGAAGTCCCAAGACTGTGCAGCAACTTTTAAAACTGGAGTTGTGTGTGAGCTGTTGAGAAATACCTCTCTCCATAGCCTTACTGAAAGCCCAGTGCCTGTCCATTTCCTTGCTAAAACCATGGCATCTCCTACTATTAAAGCTGGAAAGCTGACATTTCCTCTTCCAAACCCCTACACCATTCCCTACTCCTTCTAAGCTGGCAATAAAAACTAAAACTAAAACAAAAACAAACAAACAAACAAACAAAAACAAAAAAGAAACACCAAAAAAACCAAACAAACGAACACAAACCCAAAAAAACCAGTTTTGTAAGACTGTAAATATCACTGTTAACTTCTGATGTGAAAGGTAGAAAAATCTGCATACAGAAGAAAAGGTCTGCCAATTCCTCTTAGTGGTAGCCTAAACATAACAGCCTTCATAATTCATAATTTTAGGAAATGAGACCTCAACCTGAGCTGCCCCCCAGAGCTGAATGTCTGGCTGTGTGCCAGGATGCTTCAACCATCAGCTGGCAATCAAAAGCCATCATCTTCAGCAGTCATCATACCAAAACCGCCCCTTCTTTTCCAACTCAAGGCTCATTAAAGGTCAACACAGCAAAATTAATATTAAGAATTATCAGAAAAGGAAAAAAGAAGCTTGGAGAAGATGCAGGGAGGAGTGATCATGACTCAGAACATATGGATAGACTCCCACATAGGGAGGGACTGTCTGACCAGCACTCTTTGGCTTGGAAAAATGTCAATGACAAGAGTTACAACTGAGATCTAAACAAATACCGCCATGGCTTAAACAAGGAAAAAGAAAGAGAGACTCACTAACTCTTCCTGCATGACAGAAGAGCTCTCACCGTACCTCTAAGTTGCTGGTCAGAATAAGAAAGAAGTGATTCCTCACGCAAGTTAGGCAATTTAAGACATTGCAGAGAGGACAGGTTTACTCGGACTCAAACATTTCAACAAATTAATGGAAGAAAATTCCACAATGACCACTGAGAACAAACATACCATTTCCAGCTCAGGAAACCAGTAGCTGCAGGAGCCTATCAGAGAAGGATCTGTATAACCATGCTTGTCCTACTCATCTGTAGGCACTGGCTTGGGAAGTCGTCATGATACAGCGATGCCTTGGACTTGAGGCTGGATCTGGTGTGCCACCCTTACATTATTTTATTGTATACCTCAGGACTTAAAAACATCATGAAGAGTATTACAAAGAAAGTTACAGAGTTCTTTTCTTTTTATTGCTTGTTTGTGAGTTTGGGTTTGTTGGGGGGGCCGGGGGAGAGTGGTTTTTTGAGTTTGGTTTTATTTTTAAATTATTTGGTTTATAGTCTTATGGTTTTGAGGTAAACTTCAGTCCAAATTACTTGCTTCCGTCCCCAGCTAACATATTCTGCAACACTGAGCACTGAGAACATTGCCATTGATTTCCATCAGCAAAGGATCACACCCTAACTGCTTCCAATTTCACAGTTACTAAGCAACACTGTGTGATCACAGCCTCTGAGTAAGCACTGTCCTGTATTCAAAGGTTTGAACTGTAGAACTCCACACAGACTTGGAACTTCGGCACCTACCAATGAACACCAGCTTCACAAATCTTCAATAACAAACTCCTGAAGTAAAGAAACACATATCTTGGGTGCTGTTAATTGAAATTAGCTCTTCTGAACCACAAAATTTCCTTGTATCCTCATCATGGACCTAAACTGAGAGTACTTCCTAATACACTGCAATGTTTCTGTATTTTTCCCAGAACAAAAAACCTTTTCTTTATATCAAAATTCACATATAGCACTCCTATTAAAGTTATGTATACAGGTATAAAGATGAAAAACAAAGCACACAAAACCAGGAAGTTAAACAGAACAATAAATTAGATTTTATACTTCTTACTGAACATTGATTATCAAATGATCTTCTGAGTTCACATTATACCAAATACTTGCTCTAGTTCAGCACCATCAGCCTTACGGTTGATCCCTTACAATTCAATGCATCTTTGGAGTATTGCATATTTTTAATGATTATATAAAAACACTAAAATAGGGTTAATGTTTTTCTTTTAAAATAGTATCACTGTTAGAAATACTATCACTGTTAGAAAATAGTAAATAACATCATATTTTTATTTTTTGTTGTTGTTGTTGTAGGAGACTTTCCTGAATGCAAACAGCTCTTAAAAAATAATCAATAGCTAAATTTGCTTTAATGAAGATGGTACTTGCAGCCTTTACTAAATTGTACTTGCTCATCTACACACCAAGACAACAGAAACCTTGCTTGCTGCTAACATGGAAAATCTGAATGGTGCAGAAGACTGGATCCATTACCCAGTGAATGACTAAGAATGAGGCTGGCTGTCCTCCCTTGGTAAATCCTGATCTGGTCTAACATTTAAAAAATGTGAAATTTCAAGGGTGAGAAAGTGCTATGGAAGCCCACGCAGGAGAAAGCTGCAGAAAAAAAAAAAGTGCTGTAGAAACCTCTGGTGTTTCATGTACATCCATTCACACACACACACACACACAAAAATGTACACAGTCATTGTTTTGAGACACAGTTTAGCTCTTTTCATACCCATTAGAGGAACCTAATCATAAGAGTTGAGCAACATAAAAGCTTTTGAAGCAGAAAGCCTGGATGTTGGTGTGTTACATCTAATGGAAACAATATTACACAGCAGTCTTTCACTTCCGAGAGTGATTAGAAGCTGTATTGTATTTCCCACACTATGAAGATAATAACCTGAGAAAGAACATTAGCATAAATCATTAATTCATTGCGGGGAAACTCTGGAAGAGGATATCTTTCTAAAAGGAAAATGATCCTATTAAAATACATGCAAACTTTGAGGAAAATAAGCTGAGCCAAGTAAATGGTGCCAAAATTAAGTAATTTGTAGTTAACATACTTGGTCTTCAGTAAGAAGAATTTAGAGTACATGAAAATACAACAACAGCTTAGCAAGCCAATGGGAAAAAAATCAACTGAGTAGTATCTTGGCTATTTCAAAGCCCACTTGCTGGAATTAAACAGATCATATTCCAAAAGGCTCACACACACCTGATAAATAGTACTGGCAGACACCGAAGGACAGAGGACTGAGCACACATAGACTGTCCTGTGCTTACTAAGAATTGCCTATCTCAGCAAATGAAAAAGCAAGCATGCAAAATTCTACAAATAATTAGAAAAAAATCCACAGATTTCTCCTCTCATTCTTTAATACTTATGTGTAAGTTTTAGAAAGCAAAATTGTCAGGTGACATTGCTCTCTAATAATTTCAATTAAAATAAATGATGTTGCTTTTAATGCAATTTACAACCTCATAAATAACCAGCCTGAGGAGAAAAGAAACAAAACAAAACAAAAAAGCTACCTACCATTTACCCAGAGACCAGATAGCAATATGGAAGATACACATTCCTCTTTCTATGCTTTAGATATAGAGGAGCATTTTGATATTCCAACTATTAGGGGATGTTACTTGCTATTGATACTTTTAAATCGTTACTAAGAATGTGCTTGACATCTCTTGGGAAAGAAGAAAAGCCCGCACACCCTAATTTGCAGGTTTCTCTTTTAAAGCTGACATCTGCCTGTCTCCTTACTGCACAAAATAAAAGGCAAGCTTTCTGTTTGCAGGCTCCAGGTCACTTGCTCAGTTGCTCCCCTCAAATCACAGCATGCAAGGGCTGCATTCCACCTGAGAAGTATTTGTGGCAGCTGCCACGCAGAGATGCCTGTGCTCACCAGGGTAGAAGGGGGAATTCCAGACTGCGAAGCTGATTACGCTGGAAGTGTTTGCTAACAGAGATGTCAATGAAGTAAAGGAGTTTCAGTACCTGAGTTAACAAGCTGCTGCTCCATGACCCCGCAGCCCAGGACCTCCATCCATTCTCCTTGGAAGTTGATCTCCATCTCAAAGGAAGGGTGAGTGAATGGGAAGTAGCAATCTACCCATCTGACTTGCAGTCCTGTAGCAGTGTTTAAAAAATAAATAAATATGAAAGGGTGTATGCTTAAAAGGCCATCCCTCCAACCATCTGTAAAACTTGCCCTTCAACTAATGACATGAATTACAGCAATCCAGAGAAAATAAATAGCAAACAAACTAATTTACAACACTTGTGCGAGGCGATAAATCTTAAAACCTGTGGAAAAAAATGACCATGTCTTTTCTAATATGAAAAATGCTTTGTGCAATTCAAGCACCCTTTGAAACCAAATCAATCATTTGTCAAACTCTAGCAACCACCTGGCATCGAACAAAAATGAGCCAGGATAATGGGAAAGTCAGTAATTTTGTTATTCTTTGCACCAGGAAATGACTACTGCTTCTCACACGAAAATCTAGCTAAATCTTTCATTTTTACTTAGTATTTTATGGATCATCTAGGCAAGTAATGCTTCTTCACCAGAACTTAATTAAAAATACAGAGCTTTCTCTCTGTATATGTTTAAATATGAAAGTTAAAAATATACATTAATATACACAAATAGAAATATATTTTCTTCGAGTTGTACATTATTAAGGTATGCAACAACACACAGAGCATTCTTGACCCAGTAGATAAGTGTAAGAGAAAAGCCCCACTCGGTAATTCCTCACCCTCCTCCCCAGCTCAGCACCTCTGCAAATAACTCTGTCCAGAGCCAGGGAAGTCCTGGCATTTCAGAGCAGTGTAGCCAGAAGAGGGCAAGGTCTTCAGTGCTGCCAAAAGCACTGTTGTTGTCAAGGCCCTCATTATATTTGATGAGCTTTAGTTCTTCTAAAGATTTACAGCAGCTTCGTTTCACTAAACCATTTTTTCTAACCATTAGGTGTCAGGAAAGAAGTCTCAGAAACATGAACCATAGAAACTCAAAAGATAACTGAAATACAAATTCTGTAAGCTAAGCTAATGCCTTAACTCCAAATCCATCTTCTCTTCAGTTAAGCCAAATGCTAATTAGTTTTAGGATCATTAAGATCCAGGCAGGTTCAGCTTAGAAAATAAGGAGCACTGCAAAGTTTAGTGTGGGTGACAGCAACTGTTAATATTCCTGGTTTGATCTTCAGGCTTTTTTGGGGTTGTTTCACAAAAGGAATGTAAAACATCAAATTGCATGATTCATGTTGAAAGTTTTTCAAATAAGAATATTTTATGTAGCCTCAAGAATTAGATCTTCTCTGATTACTTCTGAAACTTCAAATGTGGCTACAGAAACTGAAACAATAAATTACAACAAAGTGTACATGCATGGCCAAAACATAAAACACCTCCTAACAGTCACAAGGAACTTTTCTAGATGCTACGAAATTTCAAATGGCAAGGCAGGTTTCAAAACAGACACACTGGTACTTCTAGATTTTCTTTGCTTTCTTAAAAATCAACCTCAGGAAATTATATGTATAATGAAAAAGCTTTTTGATAATTGTATATACAGAACTCAGAAAACTGGAAGTATTTGCAATAGTTTCATTCACAATTGTACTAAGACTTACAGCAATCATTTTATTGCCTTTTTTATCTGCATGACAATAAAAAAAAGACACAGATGAAAAGAGCTGTGTATACAATAGTACGGTGTGCAGAAAACACTTTTGTAATTTCCTGATCTTGGTATTTTTAATCCTAGGGCTGTGCACATATAAAATACCTTCATTTAGCTTGCAAAACTTGCAACTGTAGCAACTACACTGACTATTCAACTAGTTTGTGTTCAGTTACAACATTCAGATAATGGTTTCTTAATCCTCTAGTTACTTAAAAAATGAAGCTCTGAGAAGAAAAGGATTTCTCAGTTGTTTTAATTTAAATTTTAAAAGGTAAAAAAAGAATTTAAAGCTCTTTTTATTTTTGAATTTTAATGCATATTAGTACTTAAGAGGCTTCTGGTTTAATTGCAAATAAGCAAACAAACAAAAATCTGAATAAATCAAAACAGATTCACAAATGAAGAAACAACTCACCTTCATTCTGTTCTCTAAATTAATAGTTAATCCCACATACCACAATAATTTTATTCATACAGTATCCAGGCCATTTGGGAATACTTCTGTAGTTTATATTCAAGCGTTCTTTCAGACTTTTGGCTCTAGAAGACTTTACTCAAAAGCAGAGGGTGCTCAGCTTTCAGCAACATTAACTGCATTTCTATAGAGTGTCACAGAATAAATGGGTACATTTATTATTTACATACAAAATATTGTCTTGGTGCTCAATAAAGTCCCAAGGAAAAAAGGGCATTTCTTACACTCAGCAAATTAAACCACTAAGGACTTAAAAGGATTATGAAGATTAGGCTTCCTGTAGTACTATATAATTTGCCTGATTCCGCCTAATTTATTTCTTCACATACAGCCTATGAACTACTGGCAAAATTGATCTTTTCTAGAAATTCTGGGAGATCAAGAGACACATATCTGTCTTAAAACAGGCACTTACAAGAGCACAGTGCTGAATGCAATCAAAGCCTGACCACTAGACACAAACTCTGTAACTTTTCTGGTTCGAAGAAATTATTTGTGTTATCAGACACAAACACACCTGCTCATTTCAGGGCCTCACACTGCTCATGGGAGTCCTTCCAGTGGGTAGATGTCCATTCATAACTGTGCTGGGTTGGTTCTGGCTGAACACCAGGTCCCCAGAAAAGCTGCTCTACCACTCTCCTCCTCAACTGAACCAGGGGGAGAAATTATAATGAAAGGCTCATGGGTTGAGATAAGGGCAGGGAGAGATCACTCACCAATTACAGTCATGGGCAAAGCAGACTCGACTTGGGAAAAGTTGTTTAATTTATTACCAATCAAATCAGAGTAGGATAATGGGAAATATAAACTAAATCTTGAAAACAACTTCGCCCCATCCCTCCCTTTTTCCAAGCTCAACTCCACTTCCAAATTCTCCACCTCCTCCCCACCGGCAAAGGGGATGGGAAATGGAGACTATGGTCAGTTCAGCAATCATTTTCTCTGCCACTCTTCCCCTGCTCCAGGGTGAGGTCATGCCCAGAGGACAATCATTCATTAGTTGCACCAGTGTGGGTCCCTTCCACAGGGTGCAGTCCTTCATGAACAGCCTGCTCCAGTGTGGGTCTCTCACAGGGTCACAGGTCCTGCCAGCAAACCTGCTCCAGGGTGGGCTCCTCTCTCCATGGGGCTACAGGTCCTGCCAGGAGCCTCCTCCAGTACAGGTTTCCAACAGAGTCCCAGCCTTTTTTTGGAATCACCTGCTCCAGCATGGGGTCCTCCACAGGCTGCAGGTGGATCTCTGGATCCCGACTGACCTCCATGGGCTGCAGGGGCACAGCCTGCCCTCACCATGGTCTGCACCCTAGGCTGCATGGAAATCTCTGCTCTGGCACCTGGAACACCTCCTCCCCCTCCTTCTCCACTGCCCTTGTGTCTCAACAAAGGTATCTAAGGGCTGTTTCTCACACGTGTTCTCATTCCTCTCCCTGGCTGCAATTGTGCAGGATTTTTTTCTCCATTTTAAAATGTGTTATTCCAGAGGTGCTACTACTGTCACTGATGGGCTCAGCCTTGGCCAGCAGCGGGTCCATCTTGGAGCTGGCTGGCACTGGCTCTGCCAGACAGGGAGCAAACTTCTGGCAGCTCCCCACAGAAGCCACCCCTATAGTCTCCCCGCTACCAAAACCTTGCCATGCAAACCCATTACAGGAACTTATATGTTAGATCAGTATGGAAATAGTGAATAATTGTTGCTATTTTTGAACACTGAATCCAGGCAAGGAGTTGGTCGTAGCCCACACTCAAAAGTAATGGTGTTATCAGATATTAAGGTAAACAAGTGCTAGCCTAATTGAGTCTCATAATGAAAAAGGCTTGACCAAAGGCACTGAAAAAGACAGAAAAGAAAAAAAGGACAAAGCAAAGCATTAAACCAGCCTATTGCTACACTACAGCACAGAAGCAACAAAGCCTGAGACCCAGATGGTCTTCACTGACCAGAAATTCTCTTTGTTGCTGTGAGGATTATTTTTAGAGATGAGGTTATGGAAGAAAACAGAGAGGGGTGCTGGGCGGGTGCTGGGAAGCACAGAAGGTACTGAACTGTGGCCTCTCGAGGTGTGCGTTGATTTGTAAGTACTCTGCACCTCGTTGTTTCAGATAATTCATCACACTTGCAGCAGACAGGAGCTGGCTGCCCATATAAACCTGCATTAGCTCACATTTTTCAGAACTTAATAGCCAGACCCTTGTGTCCTTGATAAATGATTTTTTTTTAACTTGTTACACTCACAGATCTCCATGCACTCAAAGGAAGTATCAGTGCAGCAGAATTAAGAAGGAGAATCAGCAGAACATATTTGATTTAAAAGACATCCAGTGGCAGTTCAATGAGAACCAGCAGCGGCAAAGCCATCAGTCAAAGCAAAGCATTACTCACTCTCCTGCCTTCCCTTACCAGTGCCTAGAACTGGGTAGATAAATATGGGGCAGCAGTGAGTTTTGAGCCATCTAATGTAAAGCAACGAATCACAGAACCAGCACACAGTCATTATGTTCTATTTGCTATAGTAAGATTATTTCTGAATCTCTCAGGGTTCAGAAAGCTTTTGGCAAACTACAGAGGGTTTAGAGAAAGAACAACCGTTGAGAAAGACTGGCTAATTTTATAAGGAAATCTTGGACTGCCTTGTTACAAGGTAACTAAAATGAGAACTAACAGACTACCGACACTGGTTGATCTGTATGGGGAGATGAAGGTGTAACTTAAATTACTGGATTTCAGGTGTGCACCTTATGGAGGTAACAGAGCAAAACTAAGAAAGGTGATGTCCAGGTGTAGTATTAGAAATAGCTTCCTGACTGAAAAAAAGAAAACTGGAAGAAGCTGAAAGACAATCACTTGTAGAATGCAAAATCAGACATGGCATACCACTAGAAAATGCCATAAAAAGAACTATCTTACATTGTCAAGTTTTTAAGATGATCGTATTCTCCAGAACTTTCTCCCTCCTCTAGTATCTGTCATTCCCTTGCCTGTTGGCAAAACCAGAATCACATAAAAAGACTAACTTTTGTAACAAGGGTAAGTGCAGATTTCTATGAAGTCTTTGACCTTCCTCAGGAAAACATAGTGATTTTTAAGCAACTTTGTTTGGTCAGCACTGAATTATTCAAATAGTGTGGTAGGAATCAGGTACAGCACAACTCTCTCATTAAATATTATAAAAACTAACCTAGAACAACACCAGAAAAAAAAGGCAGGTCAGTGATATGACCTTTCTGCAGAGATCCTGCAGAGATCCTCAATCTATCATCAGCCTGAGCTAGTGAATTCCCAGAGAAGCACTGCAGAAGCACAGCTTCCAGATCCAGGACTTCAGACACAAGCTAGTTTATGCAAAATTAATGTGCACAGCAGATTTAATCTACAATCCAAATAATCTGCCTATGAAAAACAGTTGGCTGTATGACAACGCAACATTTCAGTCACTTACTGCAGCCATGGTCATGCTATCCTGCTAAAAAAGATGTGCAACTTCACTACAATATTCTGCTGGCAGCACAGGCTGTAAAGAATACAACTGATGTCAAGTATAAAGGGAATGAAATTTTTGCTTTTAACAGAACATGGAGCCTAATGAAATATCCGCATAAAGGAAAAACATAGGAATTTTCCAAGAGCAACACATTTAAACACATTTTTAATTTTAAGTTAAAATTTACAGGAGTCGAGATACAAAAAGTAATCAGGAGTATTGTGTAAAGTGAAGAGTAAAATGCTAGTTAAAAGATGACAGCTATCAAAAGATAAATTTTTTTATGTGTGCCCCAAGACAGTTGCAGTGCACTGATCTCATATTCCTTGTGCCTAACATGAACTTTGCTCTTTGAATACTTTGAATTCCATGAATGGGGGAGCAGGAGGGGGAATACACACATATATATACATACATATCTATAAATAAATTCAATTCAGTAACAATATCTTGTTTTTGTATTTCAGGAAAAATATTGGGGGTATAGAAATTGAAAATCTCTACAGCAAGAAGGCAGCATCTACTTTTAGTTTGCACATTTCAAATAATTTATTAATATATTTTAATATCTTTCTAGCAACTGTGTGGACTGCAGAAGAACTTATAATAGCCAACATGCAGAGGCTTAAAGTGCAGCATCTGTCAACAGTTAGAGAAGGATGTCGCTGCAGTCTGAGATACCACTAGTAACTCCTAGAAACTGCTCACTTTAAACATCCTCAGCATCTGAGGTCAATCTAAATATGTCATTCTTACTGTTATTCACTTTCATCCTAATTTTATATGTTTCTAAAGGCCACTGTTAAGTAAAATACACCTACAAGAAGCTCTGAGCTGAGGAGCTTAAAAATTTTTGTCCAGGTGGAATAGAACAATAACTGGTAAAAGTTTTGCTTGCTATAAGTCAACTTTAGAAATTCAGAAAAATAGTCAAGCAGTCATATATAGAACTTGGTATCATTATCAATCCAGTCTTGGAACTACCGCTCTAAGTGCAGTAAACATCTTAAAAACCTTAGAAAGTAGGCAAGATACCTCATGCATTCTAATACCATCCAGTATTTCCTCAACAGAAGAATGAATCAGCTCTGAAGAGCAGCCTGCTTGCCAGGAAATAGCATTAATGTAGCAGTTTTGACTCAGGCCATTTATAAATTCAGTTCCTGAAACTGAAAGTAGGTATTTCTGAGGAAAGAATACTTCATTCATAAACACAGTCATTACCCTTCCTCATTCCACTGTAAGTACCAAAACCCAATTATTTTTCAGCTTAGTGTGAACTTAGCAAACATGGTCTGCCCTCCGCTGGAAGGTTTAATTTCTCTGCACGAGGGAGCTGCTCACGGTGCTTTGTGTGCACACGCAACAGAGCAGCACATGGACACACGCACCCCTTCCTGCTCCTGCCCATCCCCACGCCGCTGGTGCAGGATGTGAATGCTGCCCAGCTGGCCCCAAGGTCTCATGCACCACAGAAGTGATGCGGCACCCATGCTCCATCCCTCCAGGGACACAGGGGACCCAAGAGGATGAAGCAGAGGGGGTCCTGCACAGCTTCGCGCTGGAGCTGGAGTCTCCTCTCCTGGCAGGACCCAAACTGACAGGCCTTTAGCACACAGCTTCTGCCAGAGCACCGCTGGTAGCTGGGCCTCCGTAAGTCCCCACCTGCGTCCATGCCCACTACATCACCCTGACACACTATACACCAAAACATATTCCCAAAAACCTGCAGAGTCAACACAGTGTCATATGCACCAGTATTTAGGAAAACCCAGAGAAGAGTGTGTGGCCTCTTAGAAAAACCCATGTGGCTGTTTCTGTATTACCAGATACCAACACAACCCCTAAGCTTCCTGTCTCTGTTATGGAGCAAAATGTTTTCAAAAGCCCAAATGACCACAGCCACGAGTAGCCTGGGGGAAAAGGTGCAAGAACCTACCGTCACCAAAGATGTGGGTCATGAGCTTTGTGAGCACTTGCTTCAGGTTGAACTCCACCAGCCTCACTGCCTCCATGGTGTGACACTCCTGCTTGTGTGCAGTGCGGTGGCCTTGCTCAAACAGCTGTAAATCTTCACCATCTTTAATGCTGGAGAACAACTAGAACAAAACCACAAAAACACCAGTGTTCTGCATCAGTGACCTTCTAAACAAAAACAGAGAATTAAGTTTCATGGATTTAAGTGGAAATCTTACCTGCTAAGTCTGCACTGTGAAAAACAAACATAAAGGCTGTGACTTTATACAAATTCTGTTCACTAAACACAGAGATTAATCATCATAAGAACAGAAATACTCAAATAATTAAATCTGGTATATTTCTGTACTGTATCCTCAAGTAATATGATTAGCTACAGGAAAATAATAATTTACTAAATAAGCATCTCTCTTTTTCTGTTTCAGTTACTTTGAAAGTTATCGTGCAGACCAAAGTACACTGTACAGTATATGTAAATTACACCCCAAAAACTACAATACACAATGGCATTTATCACAATTTCAACTTTTTTAGTAACTAAATGATATAAAAGAAATACCAAGCACCACCTCTCTCCACCCTCCCAAAAACTTAAAAAGACTTAAGCTGCTTACATTTGATTCATCTTGCATACAGTTTATTCATTTAAGGACTACCATTTTCCTGTATATTCCCACACACAACATTCTCTTAGTATACAGGAATTTTGTCTATGGGGCATTTAAGGATTCATGATCTCAGGTAGGGGTTTCCCGATAAATTACAAAGCACAGGGACAGCTGTTTTTTGGAATGTGCCAGACTTGCTCTTCATTCAGATGCTGCTCCCCACCACATCTGCTGCAAGTTGAAGATTTCTGTTTCCTGCATATTCCCATATGTTTCTGACCAGGTGATCCTGGCCAGATACATATGAGCAAATCTGTATCCTCTCAGAGAGACCAATAAAACACTCTCATTAAACAATATTGTTGGAGGCTCTGTGTCTTGGGGAGATGAGCAGACAGCTTTACACTCTAAAGGGTATTTTTGTTGGAAATCCTTACAGCTGTACAAAAGCCCCATCTCTGGGGTGAAGTCTGGAGGGTAGGGAGAGACAATTGTTAAAGTGTTTCTAGTGTCCTTTCCTATCCCTCCTCCTCCACCTTCCCATAGTCAGTCAGGCACACACAGAGGGAAAAAAACATGCACAGAGATTTTCTTCCCATTAAGCCTCCCAGTATAAGTAGCTCTTTCTCAGGAGATACAACAAACAGTGTGTAACCTTAACAACTCATGGATGCCCACAGAAGTTGTTTTAACTGCAGTTTGATGCCTTCAGAACACTAAACATTCTAAACAAAAAGTTCAAGTGAATCTCTGGTAGTCCACAAGTGCTAGATACAATTAATTAAGACTAGTTTCTCGCACATTTCCTACAGACACAATACACGCATGAAGAGTCTGATTTTACATAGCATGCAAACTAGCACCACAGTGAACTGAAGGAATACCAAAAAAAAAAAAAATCCTGTAGCATTTAACCTTTTATTGCTAGCCACAAGGAGACTGCTGGCAGATTGAGAAAACACCTCTCTAGTTAATCTTCTTTGTGTGCCTCAGAAAATACTAAAGGGAAATTATAAATACCAACTAAAATGATTCTCCATCAGTCTAACAAAAATGCCTTTACTAACCAAAAGGTAGTAGCTTGACAAACAAAGTATCACACTTTTAAATATCAGATTCTTTATTCAAGTGCTCATCTGAAAGATTAAACCCCCTTCTTCTTACTGGCATTATTCTTACCTTGGCTGGAACAAGCAGATAATACCCACCCTATAATTAATTTGCTGTCAGCAAGGCAGACTGGTCATCCAGCATGTGGTTTTGAAAGACAGGGGGAATTCAGAGAGACCAGCAATAGCATAGGCAGGATAATTGTCTTAGGCTCACTGGGTGGCCAGTGGAGAGACACAGGCTCCCTGACAGAGGAACACTAAATTAGGTTCCTGCTCTGAACTACCCTATACAGGTAGCTATTTTTTCTATTGACTGACTGACTCACTCACTCACTAAGCCAGAAACACCCTTCAGGCAACAGAGATATTCCCTCTTTGGACCAGAATACACTATATTTACATACTAGAAGGTAAATTTGTTATTTTACCTATCAGCAGTGTTTTAGGACATGAACCTCTCTTCCTCCTTTTCCCTTTACTCTCCCTTCAGCTTACGACTGGCTCCTCAGACCACTGTAAAGGACACAGTCTGGACACCAGCCTTTAAAACACAGCACGCGTATCAACAAGTGCATAGAAATACTTTCCCTTACTGTTGTATTATTCCTAAAATGTTGATATCACAATTACAATCTTAAGCAAAATTCTATTTTAGTAGTTTATATCCGATGTGGAAATAAAATACACGCAAGAACCATTAAATACATTTAGTCATAATCCAGCCCTGTAATCTGCCTGAGTCCTCATCCTGCCAAACCAGTCATATGCACTATCTCCTCCAAGCCAGGACAAGTATCCATGCAGCAGTGTACTGAGCCAGGCTGGGAGGTGAGTCTGGATGGGAGGTAACCCAGGAGAAGGGAAGAAACTGAGGAATGTGAAAATGGTCAAGTCCGTCTTCGTAATCAAATATCAGCATATCTGCAGCACCAAGAGACGAGCTGGCACATGGAACAGGGCTGGGCCACTTTGGGCACAGACGTCACTCCAGTGCAGTTCGGACAGGCTCTGAAAACACAGCCATAGGGAAGTCCCTGAGAGACAGGCAAGACAACAGCCTTCCTTGCAGTCAGGCACCGAGAGGCTTTGGTATTCTCCATAGAGACTCCATAAGCTGTGCATGGGGTTATGCTGAGAAAAGAAGAGATGCCTTACAGTTGTATTAATATTTATTCCCGACTTTCCATTCACTGACATTGCTATGTCAATACGAACAGCTTTAAAACAATACGCCGATTTCACTATTACAATGACTGAACTGTGCTAAGTACATGTCTTGGATTAGAAACACTTCAACATTTCTGTATACATAAAGCCAGGAAAGTCAAAGCTTGAATAAAATGAAGAATCACCTACGGCTGCTCCTTTTTGATGTCAATTTTTCTCAAGCATATAGTTGAGTAAATGGAGAAAAAAAATACCTAACAGTCTTGCATGAAACACTGACACATCCAAGAAGACATTTTCACGTACATTCATTCCTTCAGAGTAGACTAAAACAGCATGCACTACCTCATTGTGTTGAATACAATCAGTCACTACTACGACCAGGGAAGAAATTTTCTGTAGCCATAAATCGAGCACCTACATGTCTGTCTAGTGTAAGAACAAGAAGATTTTTCTTTGAGAGAAGGTCTGCAAAATATTTAATACTATATCACCATGCAGAAGTAAAAAAAAATTAACACTGATCAGGATTTATCAGCATATCTGATTGATGCTACATTAGGAAGGAGAACACAAAAAGGAATTGAACTGACCTAACTATGTGGCATGAAGTTTACTCACAGTTTAGCTCATAATAAAAATAAATTAAAATTTGATAACATGTAATGGCAATAAGACATGGGGTTTTAACTGGACAAGTACAAATGGAGCTATGCTCCTTCAAGAGCACATTCCAGTATTTCCCAGCCTGGCATGAAGGGCAGAAGTCACATGTGTGATTTAACACCGACCCCAACGTTTCCTCAGTTGCTTGACAGACTTTTTAGTCTCACATCCCTTCATTATCCATACATTTAGTATTCAGTCCAAAATTAAGTGTCTCTTTGCAGGATGGTATTCATAGTAGGTTTCAGATCAGTGAGATTTGTAACTACATCCTGTCTTTCCACAATGCAGTTGTGTATTCCTCCTGCCACTCATGCATACACCAGTGATTAAAATAATGAATAAATCATGCTCATGTACTTATACCCAGAGGCAAACCAGCATTTAAGGTTATCTCTGTATGAGGATCTGCATGTGACAACACCCAACCTTGCCACACCAAATACATTTTGTCTCACTGGCCCTAATAAATATCCCTGCAAATGAACCAACAGCTGCACTCTGAACCCATTTACAAAGAGCAAACTGTTTCTACAACATTTTCGATGTGCTGTGAAACTCAACACTCAACCAATGGATCAGGAACGATGACAATGATGCCACCAATAGGTGGCTCAAAGAGAAAACCTAATGTCAGTCTCAGCCAGCCTCCAAGGTGTAACCATACACCCTGATCCAGCCAGTTTCAGGTACCAAAGAGATACACAGCCCATGACCCACATGACAGAAGGCTCTGCACTGCATATCAATAAGAATTTTTGGGGGCAGAAAATGGCAAAAATTACTTCAACCCACAAGCTTGAAGGTGGTCACCTTAATTTCTACATCCTTACATTTCCAGTCCTCCAATTACAACAAAGCTAATCTCTGTTGGTTTTGAGAGTGGAGGTCTGTTTTTGGGGGGTTTTTAACCTAATCAAAGTACTTCTGTGAGAAAAGAGAAAACTATAGAGAGGTTTTTGAACCAGAAAGAAAAAGTAACACTGCTACAAAGATACCTGATATAATGAGAAATATATGATAGAGTTCTGTGGCAGTAAAATACCTTTACTTTTAAGCACCTTAGACATTTGGCTCTTTTTTTTCCCTACACAATTTAAATATTGCATTGAACAGATTTAACTGCTTTATTCTGAAAAGCTGTGTTGGTTTGTTTGGTTTTTTTAGCTGGATAACAGAAAGTAAGACAAAGTTTGAAAAAATATGAAGTCTTTGCAGTAAAAGATGCACCATCAGTTTTCAAACTTTCTAGACCATGGATCACTATGAAAATCTAACAGACCTTCTGATGCCCTTCACTGTCAAATTTTTGACTAAAAATAACAAAGAATACTGTTTGGATGCTCAGATCAGTGAAGATCTATTTATTATGGTATGATTTATACACCACAACTTGGAAAATACTGAATAATACAATGTTCACAACTTGGACAGACACCGGAAAAAGTGAAGTCAGTTCCACCAGAAGTGAGCAGGTCCTTTATTGCTACCACTCAGCTAAATTGAAGCTTCAGGAATAAATTCACCTCAGAATATTCTAGCAAAGTAATGCTGCTGCTCCTTTTCTTACCACGGTGGATCTAGTTCAAGTGCCTCTGCTCCTGTACAGTCCTCGCTGGTCCCTGTGAGAAGGACGGCTGTCTCAGGCTCCTTGGGACTGATGCTTTGCTCACAACCCTCCCCATAAGTTATAGAGGGATAAGAAGGATACCTTTCCTTGGCCATGTAAGCCTTTAAAAATGTTTGTTCCTTGGTGCACAGCTAAACACTGCTATTATGACTCCCACTCCCACTCACAAGCACTCTCAGACATACTGTAAAAGCTCCAAATCACTCCATAAAATAGGCTGCTCCCTGGAACACCATAAATTGATTTAAATTCCTTTACATATGAGAATTTTAAAAAAAGGACTGAAGACAGGAAGGAGCTTTCCTTTGATACAATGTCAGAGCAGAAGCACAGTGTCTAAAGCTGCAGTAACATACCTGATTTTAGAGAAGTCAAACCTAAAGACACGAGTTTTCCCAGCATGGAAACCCAGCATGGCACTTGATTAAAAAAAACCCTAAACCACAGATCAGTGGTCAATCAGGAGTTCACAACACCCCAAACCACAAGGAAAAGGACAAAATCAACTGTTTTTTCTTTTTAACAATACACAAGGAGTATTGCCAAGGTACACAAGTATGGGAAGGTGAGGAAAGGAGCATGTATTTAGATGAAAAAGGGAAAAACCTACCAATCTTCTATTACCTAGAACAAGAGTCTTTACCTTTCAGGATATAAACACTAGAAGCTACAATATTGACTTTTTTTCAATTATACATAGTGCTTTGGAGGAGCAGTCCTTTATTTGTAACTAGAATATTTACTATTTTTCCATTGCATCCTAATGAAAAATTTTCCATTTCCACCATAAGCATTTCAATGGAGAATAAAAATGTATCCCTACTACTTCTACGACAAACAAGTTTGATGAGAGCATCGTTTTTTCATCTAAATGATCTGGTATTAGCCTCCACTGGAACAAGGTTACTAAATTAGAGGAAAAATTCCATGTTTTAGCATCTGTTCCCATTAAAATTTATGTACAATTCAGTACAGACTATAAAACACCGTATGAAGTCTCTGCAATGTGTAAACGTTTTTTGTGATCAACTGAAAGCCGTTCATTGACTGCCATTGGGTTTATATTGGCTCCCTCTTCTGGCTGACATGCACAAAGTGCAATTTAGTTGAGATTTTTTTCTCTTTTCCATAAATTATGAAATAGCACCAAAGACAACGGCATAGCATGGAAATCATTTCTCTTATAACCCACCCAGAAAAACTGGCCAGTTCAAATCTGACTACAGCAGTATCAAAATTGCCAATCCATAGCACTAACAAAAGGAATAAACGCTATACACCATAGAAGGAAAAAAATATCCGAACACCAACTATAATAAAAATAAGACTATTGAAGGAAGTGAATACAAAAGAACAAAACGAATATCATGTGGGGATACTGTTTAAGAAAAACAGTTAATTTTATGTTCAGAATTCTGAAGAAGATTTGGGAAGCTCTTTGTGATTCTGGTTTTAACTATTAGTCGGTTTCTAACTGTTCTATATATTACATTCAGATAATAGTCACCTAAAATATTTTAAATATATTGAAAACATGTCTAAATGCATTTTCAGATGTTCTTTGATAACAGTGCAAGGACATTTTTTAGAAGTTTATGAGAAATTTAAGCATGAATTATTCTAACTTTTAGCAATGAGTTAGTTTGGAAGACGGGAATTTCTTTAGTACTTTAAAATTTACACCCATACAAAGCTGCAGTATTGCATCAGTTACCTGCTGATCTTTGAATTATAGATTACTTGTCTCTTTAAAAAGTAATCAACCAACCATCATGAGGAAACATATAGCCAAAAAAGCAAATAGCTCACAAATATCTCAGAAAAAATACTGTAAATTCAAGTTCCTATAAAATCAGTCTAGGTTTGTGTCTTTCTTCACACATCCTCTTAGATCTGTGATCACTTACACTGAGAAGAAAGCAAATGATAAGTATAAACCAAAAGAACCAATTAGAGCAGCCAACTGACAACAGAATGTAAAATTACTATATTGGCCATAACATGAAATGTACCCAGGGCTTGTCGCTGAGAGCTAACAGTTTTCCCCTTGGTTCCAAAGATTCTGCTCCTTGGTACTTGTGCAAATTTCCTCTCACCAGAGATTGCAGCCTGGTTATGAATGAAAAGTCTGAGACAAGGGTAACAGGCCCTGACATTCACACATTTCTGCTCAGTGAGTTACAGCTTAAACTTGAGTATAAATAAATGAATAACAGAGTATTTCTCTCATGTAGTATTACCTCTATTTAGTCTTTGTTCCGCTCAGACAGTTCCTTCTGGAATTATTTAAATGTGGATTATTTTGAACAGGCAACCAGAATATAAAACACAGAAACAGTCCCCAGTGAAATTTCAGAATTACGCATTCATTTTTTTCCACAAGGCTCTTGTGATTATGACTGTAAAAAGGGGTATATATTGAAACATGAAGCAAAAAAAGGATGCTTCAGATCATGCTCAGGTTTATAATTTTTTTCATGTTGCCCAATACACAACACTTTACACATTGTACACCACACCACTATTCTTTCTTCATGAGTATAGAAAGCTCTCCAACAATATATCAATTATTTTCTTGGGGAAAAAGAAAGAAGAGAAAAAGAAACAAACTCTAATGTCATGAATGTGATTGTTAAACATTGTATATTTCTAGATAGAACATGTCAGTGAAAACATTTCTGTTAGCTCTGTTCCCAGCTATTCAAATTCTATTATTCCTGTTATTAAATTTGTAGAGTAGAAACAAATAGTCTGTAATTAGGACCAAAATTTCTTAAGGGGTGTATTCACTAACAAGTATTTCAACGATTAGATCAATCACACCCAAGGCTGCAGAAATTTCATCCTACAAGAATACTGATGTTATAATTTTGTGGTAGATAAAGTATTTCCATCTTCCATTTCCAACTTCTGCTCACGTTAAAAAAAAAAAAAAAGTTGTCTGTTGTCCTGAGTTTTGCAGTTCTTCAATGTTTCTCTTTGCTGTAGTACTTTCTCACGCATGCTGTTGTAAACATGGCCATGTTTTGCTAACTGTCCTTGTTGTTTTCATTCCATTCTCCTAGGCGGAGACATGGGATGGATTTTTCCTTTGACCAGTGTGATTGAGAGGTGGTCATTTCTACCTCCAATCCACGGTGATTTCTAAGAACATATAAATAAAGGTCAGAGGGTTCTGCCCTCTCTCTTTTGGCTCCTCGACCTGGTCGGCTACGTGTGTTTTCTTTGTGTCCATACAGTGCGACAGTTGTCAGGAACAAAAACAGTTAAAAAATGGTATTTTCTCAATATAGTACTGTACACCATATACCCTGACTGTATTCATAAATAGGCTTGTGGGAAAAGAACAGCAAACAAACAAGACTGGGTAAGTCTGCAAGATTTCCATTTCGTGGTTAGCAAAGAAGCAGCTGCAGGCTGGATTCAGCACCACACAGCTCGCAGGACACCCGCAGAGGCAGCTGAGTGTTCGCAGTGGAAGCAGCAGTGGCCGCACAGGGTGGGAAATGCCAGCGCAGGCAGCACGAGCCCCTTCCATCACAGAGAAAAGCAGTGCTCCAGGATTACCTTAGTTTTCCCTCAGGCATCCAAAGGCATCAGGCTTCTCTGCCAAGCTCCTGTCACCCGTTGGCAAGCACATTAAGAACAGTCTACATCTCAGTATTATTAGAATAAGCTCGTTTAAGTTATAGAACTGTGGATTTGGCAGTATTGCTACAAGCATACACAAATTATACAAATCAATTACTATTTGGAAAACAAACTGGCTTATATTTACCACTGATCAATGATGCAGCAGAGTACTTAATGACACTCAGGCATTTGCAGAACATGCAAGCTGTGCCAACAAAACATATAAACTTGAGAGTCTTGGACATCAACCTAGAGCTCTTTAGCTGATGCCTCTGGACTCTGATGCGTTTACTGTGTATGCACCACACACACATAACTATTGGCTGCAACAGATGAATCCTTCAATGCAGCTTTAGGATGAGATGAAGAATGGAACAATTCCCTAGAAAATGACATTCAGTTACAGAAGGTTGGTACTATTAAAAGAAAAAGAAAAGACCACAGTAAAAACTGTACTTTCGATGTAGCTGTAAGAACTCACATCCAATGAGTCCTTCAAGAATTAATTTCATAGAGTTTTTGGTAAAGGGATCTCACCCGAAGAGAGTTGTGACAGAAATAGAATTGAATTGTGCAGATCATTAACTGAACAAGTTGCTTCCTTTCAGATTATGTTTCACTTTGCTGGCTTTCAATAATATTGTCTTTCCATTTTTTCATATTTTCCTGGGGAATTTCATAGTTGTTTTCAAATTCAACTCTTTCTATCTACATTTTTCACAAATTAAAAATTACTGTATGATAAATCACTTGACCTTTATCAAAGTGCATTGTTGTTGTAACACACAACAATTACATGCACAAACTTCGCTTGCAGCAAACACAAGACCAAGCAACTTACCCAAAACGTCTTTCACCCCAACTACAGAATTCGTACCTCATGACAGGAGAAGAGCCGAACTCCCTCCATCTGATGGAAGACTGGGTAGTGGGTGTTATCGATCGTGTCCCGGCGGTAGACATCTCCCACTGCCAGAAAGGCGTCCAGGCCAGAGTGGATCAAGTCCCACTGATGAGCTGACGTATGTGCTCTTAGCATGTGCTCACGATTCAAGTAATAGTTGTCCTCTCTCCTTCTGCTGGCATGGTTTTGCGGAATAAGTAAACTATCAAAATTCTGTTGGACTGTAACCACCGGAGAAAGACCATCATACACAGAAAAGAGTGGAGTCCCGCGGCGTCCTAGATAATGTTTGTAGAAGTGCTCCTTCACCTGCTCCTTGATTAGCCACAAAGGGTGATGTTTTCTGTTGTGCAAGTTCTTCCCCACCTTGGAGAGAATCTTCTCTGTGACATTGCTGTAGTCATCTTGAGGATAAGATTTACCAAGCAGTTCCACAGTATTTGAGCAGGGTGCGCTGGCAGCAAAATCTGAAGGTACAGACTTGGATGAAGAATGCCTTGAATGGGTGGGAATTCCTCTTACCTTTACTTTTGGTGATAAAGCTGTTTTAGAATACTTAGCTACTCTCATGAATTTCCAGAGCATTGCCATTGCAAACTTTTTTATGATCTAGACAAAGAAAAGGAATTAAAAATATTTGAGTTAGGAACTGCAATGTTGCTGCAGGAATTGCTAGTGTTTTAGGGATACATAAATCAAAATGTCTGTTTGATTAGTATGCCAAAGTTCCCATTATAGAACACTATTTTGACTTCAAAGGAGGGAAAATACCCTTGTTGTCGAATTTCAGCTAGGATATTTTATTCAATTATATTTTATTCAATTATTTATTCAATTATATTATCAGGCTTCTGCATCACTGCACCAGTATTAACCACTCTAGACCTAGCCTGAACCCCATTCCAGATGATGCTCTTTAAAGATGAATAAACATCAGGCCTTCTTTGAAACAATATTTTTCATCCAGTTAAAACATGAGGCAATAACCAAACACTACTTATGAGAAACTCGGAAACTTAACAGTGCCCTTCAGCAGTCAGAACTCGCTTATAATAAGCAATTAACTTATTGCTATATCATCTCCCCCATTAGCAGAAGCTGCAGAACACGTTCCACATCTGCCTGATGCATGTGGCATGCACTATGCAATCATCACTAATTCTTATTTAATGCCAGACAAAACCAGTTTAACCTTTCAAACTACTGAACCACTGTGAAAAAACAGATGGCCAGAACACAAGTCATATATTTATATATAAACAGCACATTAAATTCACATATGAGTATTGCACAAGATACACAATAAAGACTCCATATAGTCAGAAGCAATGTTAGGATTTTGCAGTGAGCACAAACCCCCTTTTTCCATACGTTCCCAGAATGGCTATTTTCACAGCTTCTACTACTGCGCAAGGGAGGCAGGCTTGTCAGATACCAGGAAGGCAAAGTGATGAGATTGTTCAAGTTGTCTGAACTGAAGAACTCATTTCCCATCAAAGGGCCATCTTTACACATCCTTCCTATTTACAGACAGGCTTTGTGCTTCATGTGTACACAGCTGCATTCTCTGTAGAGTTCAAAGATAATTACAAAACCAAAGAGTTTTGAGAGTGATGAACCTTTCCATCACTACATATGCATAAACCCATTCTGAGATGAAAAATTACTTGAAAATCTATAGTTGGGTTTCAGAAGTATTAGCAAAGGTTCCAGTAAAATAATTAAGCATTACAATTTGCTTATTATGGAATGGGAAAACAGAGGCATTAGAAGTTAAGTGACTGGGGAAAGGCATCTGCTACAAACAAACTGGCTTGTATTTCCACATGAACCAAGAATTACAGGGCCACAGGTTTTCTGAGTGAAAGAATTTTCTGTGAAAGTCACCTTAAAGAACTGGGAGAAGAAAGGACATAAGCAATAATAAATACACCACAGTCTTCAAGGGATAACTTTCAATCTTTAGGATTATAGTGTCTGGCTAGCTTTCTACAGGAACATAAGGAAAACAAGCGTAAGTGAAAAATAAACAAGGTAAGACTATTTTTCATACTCTCACGCTTCAAAATATGTATGCAAATGGAACAGACATACTAGAATAGAGAGTCCCGGAAAACCCAAATCTGTAAAAGATAATGAGTATGGTCACACTTGGCTTTCTTTCTTCTGGCTTATACCTAGAAGTTTTCCATAGGTCTATTTCCTCAAGTAATTGTACCTCAATCAATCAAAATAAAGGCAAGTCGGGTAGACAGAAATCAAACCTGGCAGAGAAGTGTAAGATTACTAACTATTTGGTTTAATCCTTTTTCTGGTAAAATATCTTTGGAAATAAAGAACAGCTACAAATTTTATCTAGTTTTGAGACTTTTAAGAAGGACTGTCTTTGGCAGGGAGGCAGTTAAGAGTTTACAAAACTATTTCACCAAATTAGCTCTTGATCATTACTGAGAATGTTTTTCAATAAATGAATTCACACACACACCAGAAACCACTCTGACAGAGGATAAGTAAGGGATAGTCTCACATCTTGAAGAGAGACTCCATTTTCCTGAGACATACGTTCTCCTTCATGGAAAGTGAGTTCCCATTTTCAAACAGCTGCTTGAAATACCCAGTCCTAGTCAGATAATGAATTCAGCTTCCCTTAAGTAAATATCACCATCTGCCTATACACTTATTTTTCTAAAAAATTCAACTCAAAACTTATACATAACCATAATGTACAAAAAACCTTTCGTAACTTTATCGTGATTCTCGTGATGTTTGCTGCTTTCTTAAATATCATTCCTCTGAGGATCAGACAACCATATGAGAAGTTTAACTTTCACATAAACAGTTCTGATGATTACAAATTTATGAAAAAAAAAATTAGAACATGAACCATAAGTGTTGGGGGGGGGCTCTCTTGTTTGTTTGTTTGTTTAAGACTCATTATTTTTGAGGGAGACTCTAGTGTATACATCTTCAAGGGTTTACCTGATGATATTTCAGTATTTGCAATGAGGAACCCTGCTATCAGTTTCTGATAGTTCAGAAACACTATTTTTTCTGAGCAAGTGATACATACTCCTCACAAACTTGTACAGGGGAAAAACCTACAGATGAGCTTGTATCAAAGTTTTCATCCTAACATTATGCCTGTGCCTTAAATAGTTGAATAGCATTATTACCTGCATTACTATTTAATCCAAAGCAAAATGTGAGCAGTAAGTAATGTGAGCAGTAAGAAAAGTTACAGTTTTTTGATGAGTTATCCAATATCCAAGTACTGCAAACAAGAGCAAACAAGCACTAAATGAGCCACTAACATGGTATCACACAGAGCTCCAGAAACACTGAAGCCCTTCACCAACACTCTGCTGCTTCCCTCT
Organism: Pomatostomus ruficeps; assembly: GCA_013400735.1. Taxonomy (NCBI): domain Eukaryota; kingdom Metazoa; phylum Chordata; class Aves; order Passeriformes; family Timaliidae; genus Pomatostomus; species Pomatostomus ruficeps. Next base: position 19,214 of record VYZT01056776.1, on the reverse strand, counting down.
CTCAGCACAGAGTCACGTATTCCTCTTCCAGAAGCATTACAGAAAAATGCTATTGGACTTAGTTCAGCTCAACTGGTGCAGAGAGCAACACTGGCAAATGAAGAAATCTCTTTACCTTTCTTCCAGCAATAAATACCTGATGTTAAGAATACACGAATTACTTATGTTCACTTGTAATAAACAGACCTTTATGCATTTATATCTATTTCTGTCTACATTTATCTAAATGTCTGGTAAAGCAGTTTAAATTTATCATTTTCTTTCTTTATTTCCACCATGCCTTTCACTTGGCAGGGAAACAAAACTGTTTTCTGTGCACACTGACAAAACCCGAATCCCACAGCAAGGCCTGCCAGCCAGCTAACAAGAACAGTGAGCCAAACAGCAGCTGCAGGTCCTGTGGCTGAAAACAAATACAAAAACGAGAAATAGTAATAGACACTGAACAACCACCACTGGCATCTACTATCCAAAGATGGCAAAGCCCTCCACCAGCATCACCAGCAGGTCCTGCACTCTGGGCTTGACAGTAGCTCCGGCTCATAGCTGGGAGCTGACACAGGGCTTTGGAAGCAGGCTGCTCTGCTGGCAGCTCTCCATGGGGTTTCTCAGAGCTCTGCAGGTGGACATGCAAGCACCAGGCCCAACATCTCCTATTACACAGGTCCTTAGCCAGTCACCACCACTGACACATTCCAGGGTACCTCAGCAGCTCCCCTGAAGCTCCATGGGCTCCGGTTCCTGTACCTCAGCCTCCATACTGAGATGTCTAATACAACTATGGTCTTGGATAGAAATGATATCATACATTACGTTGTGCCAATACACTTGGAACCAGGAGCTTTTGAGCAGCTTCAAGGCAGACCAGAGGGCAGGAGGTGGCATCCATGCCACCCAGGGGTGAAGGCATAGGAACAACCCTGTCTGTGCTGTGCAAGACCAGGCACTGATACGACCACACTTGCCGATGTCAGCCGTGTACCACAGACCCTGTGCCATTTCTACAGCAGTTTCGATTGATGGGCAAGGCTCCTTCCTCCCCCATGGAAAACCAACCATTCCCCGTGCAGCAGCCCAGCAGACATTACACATGCTGAAGTACACCACAGTCAGGAGCCTGACAACAGGGAAACGGCAGGCAGAATACATCAGACAAAAAATACCATGGTTTTGGGGCACATGCAAAAGGCAGCTTGACTTGATAAGGGATCATATTGCTGTACTGTTAAGGAATGTCCTTTCATGTCTAAATCCAGGTTTCCATGTCACAGTGCAGCAAGGATTAAGACAGCATTATCACAGCTGCAGTGGTATTTGTCACAATTCCCCACTACCCAGCTGAGGTTTAGGAAAGAATCGTAGACTTAGTGAAATTCCTCCTTACACCTGCTTTGAAAAATGAGGAGAAAAGAGGGGTAGTTCAGCAGCTCACAATGAAAAGAAATAGTGCTGTGCACCAATGTTATTTTATTCACTCACCTCTCCTGTAAAAGTGGAAAAGAGAGAATGATCCTGTTTGAGCAAACTAGAGCCTGAACAGGCCAGCTTTTGCGGCCATTTGCTCGGTATTTGTATCTGTGAGCCAAGGGCACCCTCACTCCCACTGACCGCTTTTCTCTCTGCCCTGCGCTTTTTACAGCTTATGGCTGCAGAAACACAGATGGGCTACTGCATACATAAACCCAAGTACATGATGGGTTTGAAACCAAAATTCTACAAAGATGAGAGTCTGTCTCCCATCCAAGAATAGCTAATTAATGCAAGATTCTGAAGTGCCATGGAAAATGTTAGAAAAGTTGGGCTGCCACCATTTTGTGATGTGACAGCTTTTATCTACCGTATGTGTGGGGAGGGGAGTTCAACCAACATAACATATGTTAAAACAAAAATTATAAACATATGTTAGGCTGCTAAAATTGGACATTTACCAGTCTGCTTAGCAATTTAGCTAAGCATTGAATTTTAGTTTTGAAAACTATGTAGGCATACAGCAGCAAATATCATTGTATTGCCATGACCGTATCTGCATTGCATAGAATATAACATAAATTATTTTGCATGCAAAACTAATAACAAGCTCGGCTTTTTAAATGCTCATTTTAAAATGATGATACATTGTTGCACACCAGAACATACTTTCACTCTTACTATGTTGAATTTATGTAATACACAGACTTCTGAAATAGCCTTACAGATAACTTAGAATGGATCCATTTTAGAACCTGACCTTCCAAGGGCAGAATATTATCAGATATCCTTGATGATGGCTAAACACCATTAAAATACTTCACGCACTACAAAGCATTGGCAAGATAATATAGCTTTCAAGTATTTGGCTTTTAATTTTTTCATGTACTAGGAGTTCATCTAGATAATAATCTGTCAGTAAGTTCCAGAAACACACAGAATAACTTTTTATTATTGTTTTGTTATTTTGTTATTTTTCTTGACTGAAGTAAAAATATGTCATAAGCTGGCTGGCTGTCTGCTCTGTAATGGTGATACATTAATCATGATGCCACCTTCGGCAACATTCTCAGGCTTGCAATCTCGAGAGAGAAAACTAAAAAACCTTTTCTGGGATAAGGCATGATCCTGCTTTCTCTCATTAAAAGAGAATATAAGACCTACATATAAGACTTTCTTAAATATGAAAGGCATTAACAACCATGCTCCTTTTACACTAATGCAGAAGATGCTGATTGTCTGGACAAAAGCCAGCATCTCATGGCCTGTCTTACACACATGAGCACCTGGAGGCAAGCACAGAAAATATGGTCCATACTTCTGAAGCACACCCTCCACCACCTGCACCACTCCTTTGGCACTGCAAGATAGGCCAAGACAGCCACGGTGAGCAGCAAGTCTTTGCAGAAGGGAACATACTTCTGGGTAAGCCCCCATTTCAAAATGTCTTGAATCATCACTTGAGTCCACTCACCATTCAGTTGCAGGCTGGATATTGCAAATGATGACAAAATGCCACCCCACTGCAACAAGTTTCAGTTCCCCATGTGGGCCTCCAAAGGCTGCCGCAGGCTCTGGTTTCCCCGCTAAACAGTGTCACTCCAGGATTGTTCAGGTTTATCCATAAGTTTCCCGCTTACTAGAAGGACCATGCTTCCAGATATATGGTTCATGACAAGTAAAATGCATTTCAGTAGCCAAAACACTTGCAAATGCTGTAGCTGCGCTGCCAACTGGTATGAGACTGACATAATCAGATTTCAAGACAACCTGTAGTGAATTTGTTTTAAGCAATTCAGAAGGAGAGTATCCACACACTGGAATCTGTGATCAGCAAGCTAACCAGGTACGTCAAACTGCTGAATTATTCAGAAAGTATGTAATTTTTCAAAGGATAAATGTATACAGCATAAATTACATTAGAAGTTAAAGACCAAATGCAAACAAATTCAGATGTCTGGGTGGGTGGAAAGACACCAAACTCTCTAACATGCAAAATTCAAAAGTTTCAGGTGAGCAGCCCAATCACACTATTTTCAGTTGGACTGAAAAAAACAGATGAATAAAAACAAATTAAGCAAATTCAGAGGAAAGAAATTATTGTTGGAAAAAGACATTATATATATACATGACAGAAGATTAAACTAAGGAAAATCACCCCTGCTTAGAAACTATATCTGTTTTCCCTTCATTTACATATTAATTATTTACTGATTTTTTTTTTCACAAACTAAAAAAGAGTTTGTTATTTAATGAAGAAATGTCAATAAGGCCCTTTAGTGGTAACTATCAATAGTGCATGATGACTAAGGCATGGAGAACAACTAAAAATTAAACAGCTGTGACCTGATCTCCTGCCGACATTCCTGTATTCTTCCTTACCTCCACAATGAGACAAAACAGCTAATAGTCAATTCCCTATTTTAAGGGAAAATCCTCATTATACAAACATATTTTGAATACATTACATTACAAATTACAGACTGTGAAAAGGTAATGCAGAAATTATTCTTAAATATTCTCAAATGTGTCTACTGCTTTTAAATACATCCATTTTTCTAGGAATGCAATCTGAAACAACACTACCTTTGGTTGCTGAGGGAATATTCTTTTTCCAATGCCTCGAAAATGTTGCAAAACAGCTTTCTCAGTTTGTAAACAACTGTCAGATGAAAGGGACAGAGACCCTTAAACACCTATAAAATCCTCACTGCAGTTAAGATTCCCACTACCTCTTCTGCCTTCTTTTTTTTTTCTTCAATATCTGCGACTCATTATCTGTACTTTTCTACAGAGGCATACACCACCAAGAATTTTACTCCTACAGAGTTTCATATGAGTAAAAATACATTTGTTTGGAAATTAAATATTAGCAGTATTTATGTGTAGTGGGGTACTTTCTTAGCTCTCACTGATCACCTACACCATTTGGGCATAATAAAACTTTAGAGACCTCATCCTGCCTTAACAGGAAGAGGACCTTTTTTGAAGACAGTTACTAAATACCAAGAATGGGACACATGCAGACATGGTAACAGTGCAAAGGACAGCAGAGGATGCTTAAGTAATTAACTGTAGGCATTAATAACTTCCACAAGAGTGATGTAAAACACTACACCGTAAGCCAGGAACTCCCCAGTCTGGGGGATGATAAGTGTGGTGCACACTGCACCCCTGAAACAGCAGAACCTCCTAAACTTCAGCCCTGCTTCTCACACAGAGAGAGTCACCCAGGGGTGCGTTACCACGTGCTGGTGATCTCTCAGGGCTGAAGCGGCACACTGCAATACACTGCAGGAAAGCATAAAGCTACAGGGGTATGCTTCAGTTTTACAGTCTAAGGCAGGATGGCTTCAACCATACAGCCACAGCCACCAGGAGTGCTGGATCCAGCTGGTATGGCAACTGGGAAGCTGCAATCTCTCTTCTGGGAAAGTGATGCAACTCCCTGGCAACAGCAACAGCAGCCCAGCCCTCTGGAGATACCTGTGGTAGACAAAGAGGATATCCTTCAACTCAGAAGGCACCATTCACAAATCAAATAGTGATTGCCTGCCTCCTCCAGGGAAACAGCAGAAAGAAAGTCGGCAACATCTCATACACGAAATTCAACACACATGCTGCCCAGTGGGCTACATTCAACCTTCGTCTGCAAAATATTCAACATGCCCAAGCACCCAACTTTCAGACACCTCATAGGCTACAGGGGAAAATGAAACTCAAGGAAGAAACCCAGCCCACCCAATACTAAGAAAACCAAATGATTTCGATGGGACATGCCAGAGGACACAGCTAACATGAATCACTAAGTTCATCCACAAATGAGAAAATCTTCAGCTCTACCTGCTGTATCCCCATAGTACTGATTCTAATTCCATTCTTCAGGAGAACTGGGGAAATCTATGACTTACCACAGATCTTCAGATGCCCTCCTTAGTAACACCTTAGCTAACATGGTGTAGTTAGAATAATTTAAGTATTATTATGAAATAACAAACATAATTAATATTTTAGACCAGGGAGTTATTTCATGGTTTTAATACATGTGTGATCAACAATATTTAAATTGAACAAGGCTTTCGTAGGATGTTTCAACCCTAAATAGCAGCAGGAATATTTTAAGTTTTGTGTCACATCAATTTTCTGTCCCATCAAGCTTTAAAGAGACCAGTTTCACAAATTTGCTATCATCTTGAGCCAAAATATCACCAGAGATCTGCACCTCAGGCCTAGCTGTGATATGAACTTGATCTCAACTCAAGCTCTAACTCAGCTCTGGTTTCATTCCTTGGTCTGTCTCTGTTATAGAAATAATGAAAGTGTGAACAGACAGAGCCTCTATCAGGACTATGTATATTTCAACAGCCAATCAAAAAAAGAAAGCGACAAATATCTCTGCGGATTTTCCTTCAGAATCAGTAAGTCTCACAGACATCAGGATGGATAAAGAAGGGAATATGTGGATGTTTGCAGCGGAGACTCCACTGCAGTACAACACCTCCCAGCTGGAAAAAGCATGGTCACGTGTGTGCAAATAAGTCATTTCTAGTTTGAACTGCACCATCTTCATTCATCTGTCATGGGCTCTGACAAAGCATTTAAGGAAAAAATTAGAAGGCTCCTAAGGAAGGAACTACATTTCCCTGCCTGGGGCATACCACTTGTCTGAGGTTGGTACGAACAGGCCTGAAATATTAATGAGTAAGCCATTTGTCAAGAAAATTATGCAAGAAACTTTGGCAGCCATACAAAGGGGTTACCAATAAGATACCAAGCTAGGGCAGCGCACACTAAGCACTTGAAACAGAAAACGGGAAGGAAAAAAGTTAAAAATCACTTTCATTTGCTTGTCCACATTCATAAGCTTTGGAAGAAAACAGGAAATTAATGAGTGAGTAAAACATCAGACTCAGAATTAGCAATAACAGCCTCTAACTTCTAAAAGGACTATGAGCTGCTCTAAGTCTAGAATTCATGTTTCCAAGTATTGATTCCTTCAAGATATTTCTTCTAATGATGCTCTTTGCAAATAAACTTTCTTACCATGTAGCATGTGAGCTAAAAGGTGTTGTCATGACAGAAGCCGTTTAATTATTGAAAATTCACATAAGCCAACAGGAAAAAAAACAATGTCCACAAGAGAAAGACACAAAACCAAAAAAATACACTCTTCTTGAGGTTTCCTCACAAATCATAGAGAAGAAAAGCAAAGACAAAATTGTAACCACTCTGTCACACCTGATGTTTAAAATCTATGCTCCCTAAACAGACTGAAGATCTAAATCACTTCTAGGAGTTTCCAAGTATCATTTCTCTTTAAAAAGAACTCACGATATAAAAGACTTAAAATGCTTCAGTCAGACTCTATGTTTTCTATTTACTTTTAGTTTTTATATAATTCTAATGTAAGTATGATTTAGGGAAAGGTATACTATAATTTTATATAGCACTCTTTATATAATAAATTTGAAATCTTAGTTTTCAAGTAGACAGTGCTAGTTTTTACTGTAAGCAAATTTGAAAAGCATCCAAAGCATCCCAGTATATTATAAAGTAATCTAAAATTTTCATTAAATAAGAAGATGATCTTTTTGCCAAATAAAGCAAATTAATAATTTATGTTGGTTTATCAAAACACAGCCATAGTCACCTTGCCAAATGTTAAACATGTCCAACAATGTGATCCATAGGTTCAATCACTGTTGACACCAATTGGACTGCCTGATATATCCAGAACAGTGTGATGCAGCAGCATTTAGACTTTGATTAAGCAGCACTTTGCTCTTCCAAAGTATATCTCTACATAGGATCTCAAAGTGCTTTTCAGCCATTAACCAGTTAAACTCTACAGTATGCCCATGGGGAAAGTATTGCATTATTTATACCCATTAGGGCAGCAGCTCCCAAGTCAAAAGCACTGTATTTCAACATCTTGGCTTTCACCTTTTTTTTCCCTGAATTATTTTGACTATATTGCCATTTTTCTCCATGTTCAGAATTTTTTTGTTGTTTGCAATATTGTTTTATCAACAGTTTAACAAGTATAACTGCTACTGTGAACAGAATCAAAATGTTTTGAAAGCAGCTTGCGAAAACTGCCCATTAGGAACCACACTGAACAGTTCAGAAATACTGAGATATTCCCATTGAAACAATCTTCTCCCTGAATGTGCAGATTTTTAAGGCTCAAACCTACATTCCTTGAGCAAGAATTACAGAGTCATTGCTCTGCTTGCATTGTGGCTCAAATTTCAATGTCATTGTAATTACAGTCATTGATCAGGAGAGATCAACTGAAGAGGCGGAAGACATTTAGGGAAGATGGGTAGGTATATAAATGAAGCTTTACTGAGGCAAACAGGGAAATGAAAGAAGAAACAAACTGGATGGAGTGCCATGGGACTGACCATGGCTGCTGTATCTGTTCCATGGCAGAGTTGGCTTAAAGACCAGCATGGCATTCACAAATTGTCATCTTCTAGATAGGATTTCACCTCTGGTCACCATTTTTACCCAAACCAAAGACAGGATTTACTTCAATGAGGAAATTATATCACAGAATCATTAGGGTTGGAAGGGACTTCTGGAGATTATCTAGTCCAACCCCCCTGACATGGCAGGGTCATCTAGTGCAGGTGACAAAGGAACTCGTTCAGGTGTGTTTTGAATGTCTCCAGAGAGGGAGACTTCATGATCTCCTTGCACAGCCTGTTCCAGTGCTCTGCCAGCACCCTCAATGGAAAGTTCTTCCTCATGTTGAGGTGGAACTTCCTGTGTTTTAGTTTATGGCCATTGCTCCTCATCCTGCCTCTGGGCACCACAGAAAAGAGTCTGGCACCATCATCTTGGTACCTGTCTTTGAAATATTTGTATGTGTTGATGAAATCCCCTCTCAGTCTTCTCTTCTCCAGACTAAGCAGGCTCAGCTCCTGCCGTCTCTCCTCACAAGAGATGCTGTAAACCCCAAATCATCTTTGTGACCCTCCATTGGACCCTCTCCAGCAGCTCCTTGTCTTTCCTGTACTGAGGAGCCCAGAACTGGACACAGCACTCCAGATGTGGTCTCACCAGGGCTGAGCAGAGGCATGGGACCACCTCCTTCAACCTGCTGGCCACATTTTTCCTGGTGCATCCCAGGATACCATTGACCCTCCTGGCTGCAAGGGCACTGTTGGCTCATTGTCAACCTGTCATCCACCAAACTCTGTTTGTTGGTGACCTCTTTTGGGAACGTTTCACACTGTACCTAACCTGCTGCTGCTCTTGCCTCAGCTTATGGAGAGTGAATCATGTCAGCCTCCAAGCCCCGCCAGGGAAAAGAGTACTACATGGGGCGTTGTGCCTCCTGTACCAGTTTGTGAGAACTCACAGAGTCATCTGAGTTTCGAACACAATACATTACAAGATCCAAGACAGTCAATTAGGAGTCTTCTAGTTATACTTACCTGTGAAACCCTGGCCAAAAGCCACAGCACACCATCAGCCTTATGACTTGGCTCGCAGGGCCAAAGTACCTGGCGCTGGCCTGGCACAGCAGCCAGCATTTGCCGAAGAGTTTTGCGGAACCGAGGCCCATGAGCTCAGCAGAGCTCACACGAAGCCCACAACAGTTTCAGAGTAAAGGAAAAAGAAAGCAAATCTCACCAATGTCACGAAACAGCAAGAGGATGCCTCCCACACCACGCATTGTTACCACTATCGTATCCCTTGAATCCAGGGAGACCAAAGACAAAATATGAAGATACAGCACACGAAAGGAAAATTGTCATGCCTGGTGCTGCCAGCATAGGCAATCAGAAAGAAATGTGAGGTCAGCAGTGACAGATACCACATACTAGTGCTAAATAATCCTACATTATAATCTTTACAATGACCAGCGAGCAGAGAAAAAGCAAATCCACACTGTAATTTAAAAGTATTATAATATGCTTAGAAACCAAATCATTATTGAACAGACACGCAGGTCTCAAAGTGCAATAAAGTGGGAAACAGTGACTTGCTGAGACCAGAATCAACCACACAGGACCTGAGGAGGTCACAATAAATTAGCTTTAAGGTAAAAAGGTATGGCCACAACCCCTCTCCCCCACATGTATAATAAAAACCAAAAGACTACTGTGACAATAAGCTCCAGGTAAGGAAAATAAGGTCTCACCCAACAAAGAAAAACATAACCAGCATCTACACAACACCTAACTCAGCCACAGATTTATGATGTGAGCCAACATTTTTTCACTACGAAACTTTCATATTACACTCCTGGAATTTCAGGGACCACTGCCCAGAGCTATCAAATAAAAAATGATGGTTCAGAATTGTTTTATTCTCTGTACCTGCTAGTTCAAAGGTAAAATTTCCCAAGTATAGCCTATCATGTAACCAACACAGAGATTGACTCTGATTTTATTTTGGGAATATTTTTCTCTGTAATTAGTTTGGTCTTAAAAAATACTAACTTTATTTTCATGCTAATACTCCATATATACTCAAAGAATCAAAAGAATCACAGGAAATTTGTCCACCTTAAGATTTGATATAACAAAATCTGGCCTAGCATAGCTCATTGTCTCATTTCCTATGCAACATTAAAATACGAATACTGAACTTTACTTTTGAGGCTGAGTAGACAAAATCCTATTCATCACATCTGATGAACCTGATTCATCTAAAAATCTACTGAATGCCCAAATGTGAACTCACAATTTATTCAAAAACATGTAAGCAAAACTGCAAAGATTTCTATGCATAATTGCACAAACATCTAACTTCTGTATCTCTAAATTAAATTTACATGTGGCAATTTCATATTTGTAAATTACAACTAAACACTTCCAGTTGTTTACACGTTCCTAACCCACCAGCCAAGGATGAAAAGTCTCAGGATGAAGGTTTTTTTAATTCTGAAAATAAAAGTTGCTATCCCGGACCTTTCTGGCATTTAATTTTCTGCCATTCCAATGCACTCATTGGCAGCTGGGCTAGAAACTCTCCTTTTCCACTTCTCTCTGTCATCTGCTGGGAAACAGAGTAGAATAATTAGATTGACTCAAGCAGTTCTGATTGCTTTCAGAGTGTGGTTCACTTCTTGACACCACAGAGAGGAGTCGTGACAAATAAGGATCAATAGCCTGGAAAGGAATGTTTAAATTTTCTTCAAAGCTGAAGAGCAATGACATAAAAAATGAACTTTTTTTTTAAGGCAAGTTATTTGGGGAAAAAAAGTTGAGTGAGTTTACTGCATAGCAAAGTTTACCAAAGTGTTTGAAGACTGGAATTTAAACAGAATGAAACTGAAGTCTGTCTTTTCAGTTCTCATTACTTCTTACTAGAGAGCTACCAAGTAACACAGCTCAAAGCAAAGGAAAGCAATCAAGGCATGATGTTAACATTTCAACATCAGTTAAAGAAGAATTACATCCAGTAGAGGGGTCTTCAATCACAGACTATTGCAAAATCTTGTATAAAATACACCCTTACGATCAGCACCTCTGTTCATAATTACAGGAGATCAAATACTGCGTACAGACAGACAGAAAAAATAAAAAATAATAAAAAATTACAACCTCTTGCTTCCAGGCTATTTAATTAAGAGAGAAGCAGAGGAAAGGTAGTTTCCTGCATTATCATTGCTGTCATAGACCTGTTGTGCGCATTCAGTCTTCTTTAGTACTACATGAATTTAAGATAAAATAACTATAAAGCACTCAATAAGACTATTTTTTCCTTAAAGTCTTAAAGCCAGCTTCTTCTCACAACAAAGTAACAAACAAGGAAAAGCTTTTCTAATGTCTCTTTATACTTTCAAATTACTTCTCTGCTATTATGATTAATTGGATACCATGTGAAGTGGGTAAAGCATAATGTTTCGTCAGAAAAAGAAGAGCTACAGTTCAGTGGTCTTTTAACCTGATGTGCTTTTTTTTGCACTTTTTATAAGTTTCCTGTAAATTGGGAAACAAGTAATAGAAATATATCTTCTGGTGTGTCCAAAGATGATATATAGTCACACTGAAGGCTGAAATTCACCACTTTGCAGAAGGGTGGCACCCAACTCATTGCCAGGTAAGCCTTATAGAGATAACTACAAAATCATGCACAGTTCTGAGCCTGAATCCTGCACTAGATGTACCTCATACTGCAGGAATTTGCAGCTTTAGGCCTGAACTCAAATCTGCTTACTGAGAACTTTAGAACACAGCCTTTTGACATACCAGGTGCACTCAAAAATATCTTGTGTAAATAACATTTTACCTCCATAAGAATGTCCTGCATTCAACTGTTCAAATAATTACCACGTTCATCTCCATCCTAATGGAATCCACATTTTATTCAGTTTAAGTTCCAGGAGTATCAAATTTAGTGCAGTCAGTACAACTGTCATGCTAACATCTACTATTTCACTCAAAAATCATGAGTTTATTATTAGCAATCCGTGGGCAATTAGTCAGTATCAGCAGACTTGGATTTATCTTAATTAGAGTTTGTTTCAATTCCACGGGCAAACAAGACATCACCAGTAAAACACTACAGTAAGAATACCAATGACTTTATATCTAGCTGTAGTCATGCTACTTGCCGTGTTTGGCCCTTTCTCTCTCTGAAAAAAAGAAGAAATTTTACATTGAATTCTACGTATTTTTCAGTATGTCACACAATGCCTTCATGACATACAATTTAGCCCATGACATACTTCTTCCTATAGATACAAATGACAAAAAATACACACCAGTGAAGAAGTAACATGTAATTTCTGAAACAAAAGACTATTCTTTGATATTTGAAGGATACTTTCATATTTGTCTCTTCTCTAGCACCTGCAATCTGCATTGCAAACTGCAAAGCATCCAGCAATTAGAGGAGTCCAACAGAACCCAGACTTTTTAAGCTACCAAAACAGTCACAAAATACCCTTATCTGACCATCCAGCTATTGGCAAATATGGAGCTACTAATGTGCAAACAAGCACCTCCATTTTTTTTTTCTTTTTGTGCTATGAGATCATTTAGCAAAAATCAAGTCCTATTTTGCACTTACGGATAACTACTACTCGTTCTTTATGCACTCAGATCAGATCATTAAAAATTCCAACTTTTATTCTATCCCACCGAGAAACAGTGGGGGAAAGGTTGCACAGGCCAGAAACTACGAGATTCCTCATTTCCCTTTTATGCTTTCCAGCTTGTACAACCAAAGAAAAGGCAGCTGATTCCCTCACACGTGCTGTCTCATAAGCAGGTGTTTCCTACAGGAAACTAGTACTGAATGAAGGAAAAATTTGTTGATTCTATGACCCCAAAAAATTGCTAATAGCTCTCTGTCAAACACAGGATGGTTTGCTGAGTGGGTTTTTGCAAGGATCTGAACTTGGTCCAGTTTCAGGAAGTGTTTCCATTAGCAACCTACAGAACCGAACAGAGGACATGCTTAAATCTGCTGAACATCAAGAGCCAACACTGCAGGTATGGTGGGTAACAGGGCTGGAACTCAAAATCATTCTGTCAAACTAGAGAAGTGGTCAGAAAAATAACAGAGCAATTTGTCAGGGGCAAGTGCAACTTTCCATACTTTGTCAAAGCCAGTTGCACACTGACAGCAGAGCACGCAAACTGCTGGACAGCAGCTTCCTCAGAGGAGAATCAAGGGTTGTAACAGACCATGAGCTCAATAAAAGTTCAAAATGGGATTTAAAAAAAGGAAAGAGCCATCCTATGGGTATATAAACAGGAATATATACCACATAAAATGGGAAGCATTCCTCTCCTGTTTAGCAGGAGGGAATAAATCAGTCAAATTTTTTGAATAACCTTAATAAAAAAATATGAAGCAATTTGAAGTGTCCAAAGACAGTAGAAGAAATTACCACAAGTCTCAAAGAAGGAATTGTGTAGAAAGACTGAATATACTAGGACTATTTAGCCAGAGAAGAAACAAATTAAAGGCACTTCCATCATCATCATCATATCTGAAAGAATGCAGTACACTCTTTGGCATAACCTTGTCTCCACTGCACCCTGCCTAGGACATGTAGCAATTCACCCAGCAAAACCAAAGATAGAAAAATTTGTGTTATAAGGAGAAGTCTTTCTACAAATACAGTGACTTGTTGTAAGAGATGGCTTGCGCAGACCCTATTGCAGTTGTATTATTTCATGCACATTTCTAAACAGCTGTGCTAAAACAAAACAGATGTAAAGTTCAACCTGCTTTGGGGGCTAGACTAGTCAGTATCTCAAGGTTTTCCCAGTCTTATTGTGGTTTGTTGTAATTTCTATGATCATTATCACAATCTCTTTTTAATGAAGCACATGTTAGGTGCTTATTCCTTAGAGGTCTAGCGAAGTCTTTCTTTCAGTAGCAGTTTTAATGGTGCTCATGGCTTTACGCCAGTTATACTGCTGAAAGCTTAGCAGGTGATGTATTAGCTTATAGGCACTGTCATATTTTACCCATCTCAGCATCTATTTAGTAAGTGCTTTAACATTCTAGAGTATGGCAGGTGCCATATAAAACACAGCATTATTTTCCATATTTTATTCCCCTCATTGGCATTCCGACTCTCAGATTAACTGGCAAAAGTACAAATATTCACAGCAGTTTTAAAAAAGAAAGTTTGAGTGCTCGCTGACAGCCAAGTTAGCTGCGTACTATCAGTAAACAAAACACAACACAACAATATTCCTTCTATCACAACAACATTTCTCAGCAGTTTTTTGTATAGATGGAAATATGATAGTATAAAAACTGCAGGGGCCATTTGGACACCACCTGCTAATTGTGTGTTGGAACGACTGTACCTGGTCTACTTAAAATGTATCATGGCGGTATTCCAATTAGTCCCTTCATCTTGTTTCTTGACAGAGGAGAGGCAGGAAAATCCATGTGGATTAGGCTTTTCCATTCATAATTTCATGCTACTCTTGTAGGATTTCTAGATGGTCTAGGTAAAAACTTCCACTGAAATTAATGGATTACACCAGAAACGTCTATGGAAGTCATACTGAGCTGACAAGATATTATTTTTACTATTTTTACTGCATTCTTCAAACTGCAGTTGTACATACTGTGATGTTTTAATTTTTTTTTTTGTATTCTTTCATACAGAAGTCATCATTTCCATTACTTGGGTTCTTGAGAAACTTCTATTAATTTCTCTCCAGTCTCATTTTAGAGTAAGGGGACTGAAAGTGAATACAATACTCAGGAGTCAATAATTCAACTGATATTACTGAAACATAAAATAACTTTGGGAAGGTCATCTCCTCCCCCTATCCCAATGCTTTTCTTTACTTACATTTCATCTTGGCTGCACTCCTCACTACGGTGAGATTAAACATTAAGCACAACATAAACCTGTATGATGCCTGTGACTTTACTGCTTGAAGGACTTGAAAATAAAATATTTCTTCTTTCTTAAGGCAGCAAGGTTTATAATTTGTAATTTGTTACTCCAACACCTCTAAGGAGATTCACATAGAAGTACAAGGAACATACCTGAATTTTATTCACAACACTTTCACTTTTGTCCATCACTACAAAATATGAACAGTTATGTCTCCTAACTAATTATAGCTAATCCTCACACCTAAGTGACTCAGAAATGATGCTGCGCTGTCAATACTATTTTATTTCAGGGCAAAAAAAGAACGCAATACAGGTGAACACTGGCAGAAGCAGAGTAAAAAAGCTGTTTTTCCTTTATCTCTCCTGTGTCGTTAAGCACAAACCTTTCTTTTAACAATATGTTACTTGAGTAGCAGCTGTCTCCTACTGAAAAATGCTCAAAACCATTGAAAAGTTGTGCAAGACGTCAAATACATGGTATGGGCCAATGCATTTAATATTTTTATGTGTTTCAAATACATATAAAGTCATCCGAAGACAAATTTTAAGAAAGACTGAAAAATCTAAAAATGCAGTTCCTAAGGTGGAATTCTTCCTGCTGTACATCACAGAGTGCTCCTCCCAGTGAGGAGGACGTTTCAGGGTGCACTTCTCCATAATCAAAGAGTCTACTACACTAGGAGCAAAATTACTAATACAGCATCTCACCAGTAACAGTAGAGAAGGTCAAGGCAAAATAAAGAATTGGATGATAGGGCCTCTTACAAAGCAGCTTGAAATCAACTTTCCTTTATTTCAGTAAATTAACCAAGTATAGAAAAAATTTTTGTAACACCCACCATGAAAAATCCTACATGACTATTTAATGCATTTTGCAGGACAGAGAGTTCCAGGACAGACTCGATGATGAAATACATATGTGAGCACACATAACTTTTCCTTGAATGAAGCCAGGTCTAAGTGGAAATTAAAAATGCAATCAACAGCATCAAAAGCATTTCAAATATGCCTTTTGTCATGTTTTTTTGACATGTTTTTGTCTCTTCTCCTGGTTGATTTACCACTGACCTTTCCATCAGAAATACAAATAGAGCATGAAGGGTGTGTCCATCGCAAACATATCCAGAACAGAAAACAATCCCTTTCCCTCCTCCACTCTATCAGTTCTGTGAAGTAGAATAGTATCTTTTTAAATTGCATATACCAGTGATAGAAAAGCAGTCACTTGGCAAGCAGATTACTTCTTGAATGCTAAAGCAAACTCCTCAGGATTTTTTTTATTATTATTTATAACCACAAAAGTTACAGCTTTCCTCTTCCAGAATTATTCTAACTTTTGGACCAGGACAGGCAACAAAACATTATAATCATGATTACAATGCTTTAAATCATGAATCTGTTTTTAAAATCTCCTATCTTTCATATGGGAAAAGCTGGATTATCAGCTTTCATCCACTTCAGAGCACATGTTTTTTATTTCCTGTAAAGTTTCAAGGCACTAAATCGTAGGTGCACATTGTTTAGATACTGAATTTTACTACAAGTAATTCTTACAGGCTTTTTATATGTGTATTAAAATATCTTCCTTTCTTGACTATATACAGCAATGAATAACTAAAGAGTAGATTTACAGATGCAGAAAATGAAAACTATCTACAATAAAATTCTAAAACCCTCTGAACTGTTAGTAAGTAAACTTTTCTGTAGAACATTTTTGGTGTTGTGTATATCAAACTCAATAGTGAGTGTATAGCATAAAATTTTATGGATACGATCTTAAGATTACCACTTGTGACTCACAAGCAACAACAGTTGCCATACAAACTACTGTATAGAAGTGATGGTAAAACTTTCATACTTTATGACATAAGCCACCACTATTCTGCTGACTAAAATCTTAATTACATATGTAATGCTGGGGGCATTTGTTCACGGGTCACACAGGGTCTCAAATCTCCCTGAATTTCCGTTTGATAATCAACCATTCCCTTCTTTCCCTGCCAAGTCTCTCTTGGCATCATTTAGACTCAGCTTGTTTTTCACTCTTTCCCTTAAAATCATAAACTCTCCCAGCTCTGCTCAGTATGTCAATGCACAAGGCATTTACCTGTGCTTCCAGGGGCTACTAACACAGGGTGAAAATGAAGCTAATTTTACACTCAAGAAAAATGAAGCTCTGAGCAATACAATTTGTAAACTTTCTGAACCTCCAAAGAACTTAAGACTCACCCTTACGTCTTGTCATCTCAGTCTTTTGACTGTATTATAATTACTGGAGTTTCAATTACATTCATGCTTGATTCTACTGCAATAGAAGCTCCAGGACAAACCTAAAGTTGACCAAGTGCTGTCTGATCCATCACACTTCATCATGCCCTTTTCAGGAGCTGTAGGCATGTGCATAACGCAGGGAAAAGTTAATAAGAACTCATACTTTTACATGCCATGGTGCACAACAACTTAAAACACATGATTTGTCTGCAAAGCAAGAGTTTCATGTCAATAGCAAAAGGTGAGGGGGGAGGAGCAATCCACAGATTTTAACCTAAAACAGATTTTTTTTCTCACGATTTTAAATATAACTTGAAACCACTTCCTCTGCACATTAAGATGACATCAACTTGCAAAATAATTGTCCCTGCTTGAAGCACCTGAAATAGAGTTTGCAGAAAATGGGAAAAGCTATTTTCACCTGTGAATACCAATCCATGACTACAGCAATCTAAACTGAAAGAGACTTTTAACAGATCTCCTAATGCATTTCCCCCTTCAATGTGAACTCCATGGGACAATGGATACTCCCAGATGAAATCTGCTACTTTATGGAATGATTCTACTATTGCACAGAGATATTCTCTTTTAAAAGAATAAATCATATTCCTACAATTTTGCCTTAAGTGATGTACAGATTCTTTTAGGTTTTTTGATCTCTGCCCGATGAATTCATATAAAAATTACATAATGATTCAACAGCTCAACGCTTTATGCAAAACCTTCTTTTGCCAATTCCTTAAGTAAATTTTAGTACAATAAGGACAAGAATCTGGAGGGAAAGAAGGAACGGGATCTGCCTCCATTTGACAAAACAGTCATAGACACCTTCTCTTCCTCCTGAATATTCTTGTCTAAATGAACTGCATAGAGCAGCCACACTGACTTTAGCAGCAGTACGGCTACTGAAGAGGTCTAGCCCCCAAAAGACCTACTGACAGACAATGAAGCAGCATTAGTATTGCAGAATAATAACAATTTACATTAAAAGCTGAGGAACTACTTGTTCAATGAAAATGTTCATTTCCTTTTTCATGCACTTGTTGAAAAGGGCCGGAGCAGAGTTTAGAACAGTCTTTTACCATCTGAATAGCATCTGTTAATTTAATCAGCTCAGTTCTTCCAGCACGTCAGATTTGGCTGCACCAGTACCATCATTATTGAACACGTCTGTAGAAAATGTATCTGCTTAAAAGCATATCAGTTAATGGCTTAATGAAAGTACTCAGCAAAGCCAAAGGCTTTCTGTTTGTAGAGGAACCTAAATAAACAGGTCCTACATAAAGTTTTAAGCCATGTATCCAGAAATTTCTAAGAATCACTTCCCAAATTAAGTCCTCATTCCCTTCAGGATCTCAAATGCATGAAGGCACGAATGTGTGTGTAGGAACCCACCAGCTGGCAGTGTCATTCAGAAGTCATCTTGAAAAGGTAACCATGTTATTGGTTTGAAGAATAACACTTTTTTTTCTGTAAAAAAAAATCTTTAACAAAAAACTACAGTTCAAAAAGAAAATTACAGACTTCACAGGTTTGGGTAAAGGATGTGCCTTCAGACAGAAGTGGAAAGCTTAGAAACTGCAAAATCATCTTGCCTTCTCTAGCAACTAATCCTGCACTGGCTGTTTCATTCAATTTTGAATAAAAGTACTAGATACCAAAGGTGCAAAATATTTTTTTTTCCTTTTAACATTGAAGTTGAAATGTTCAGAGTACACATCAATGTATTTTCAAACCACAGGGAGCTACTTCAAAGCAGATGAGAAATACTGCTAAGGTAACAAAAACGTTCCACCTGCGCATATGTAACAGCTTTGCCCACAGCTGGAAGATGCTGCAGGCACTGCCACCACTGCAAAAGAAAAAATTAAAAAAAAGGCTGGGAAACCTTGTGATTTAAGGTATCCCTCGTGAACCAGACTCCCTAAACATAAGTGTGCAATATACCTGCTGCTTTAGCAAACACAATTGGACATCCCTATTAAATTGATTTAAAGGTTACAGGACTTCCATTAAAAAAACTCCAAATATCACAGATTTTGCCTCTTCAAATAATTTAATTTTAATTGCACATTATATTCATGAAAATAAAGAAATCAGATTTTTTGGTTAGCAACACAAGTAAGTTTGCAGAT